>DWAE01000227.1:0-18473 GCA_018237945.1 Heliconius sapho
TCTGGTGTTGCACGGGGCCGTGGGCGGCGGTAGTCACTTACCATCAGGTGACCCGGACGCTCGTTTGCCTTGTCTTTTCCATAAAAAAAAAAAAATGTATCGTACAAGAATTCGTTTATTGTCTGTTAGATATAAAAAAACCGATATTGAAAGTTATGTTCAAATTGACGTGTCAAAAATTTGTCGTACTAGGGCCTACTCTGCCTACTAGTTAATGCACCACTGTATGTTCTATTTGTTAACTAGAAAAACGAAACTTGTGGGAAAATTTACTCAATATTTTATGCATAGTTTTATAGTTGGATTATGGCATTGTCGAAAGTTTGCCTGACATAGAAATGGATATAGCTTTTTTTTAGATAAATTCATAAGATTTTGTACTATTTTTGTATAAATTTTGTGTAATTATTACATATATACTTATTTAAAGTTTATGCACAAATGAATTTGGATATTTATTTGATAGTTAAACGACTTCTATGTCAAATTTTTGAAACTAGATGATTCAAAAATCTGCTTATACAACTATTGTATAAATCTAAATAATAAATTTTACCTCCGATACGGCACCGGTAAATCCAGGCGAAGGGTCTATACAAAATCGTTTACTAGGTTATGCATACCACTTTCACGTTTACTTCGCCTACAATGGTGTACCCGACCAACGTTACTAGACTTCACAATTCACATCTTATAGACAACTAGGAATTTATAGAACAATACAGCTTCAAGCATCTCTCATATAGCAGAGTTAGAAGAGAGAGAATCTAGAGTTAGAAGAGATGACACTATGCTTTCCACCATCTGGCCCGTTAGACATAAAATGTGTTACATAGCGGAATTAAACACTTTTTCTTATTAGAACATGTAAAATAAAAATAACTTGAATAAAACTAGTACCCCAAATGGGAATTGAACCTACAACACCCATTACACTACAGTTTACCAACCGTTAGTACTCGTATAGTGTTATGTGAGAGATCATCTTACACTGGTAGTAATAAATTTGAATAATTCAAATCGTATTGTGATTCTAAACGTCGCGTTGCTCGGGACTCGGGTGCGTGACGGGAGCTGACGTGTTGTCTTTAGTTTATTAGTTTTTATTACCATGATTGATCAATTGAGTTGATAATGATTTGATGGAAAAATTATCCTTATCTGTTGTTAATTTTAATCAAAAATTGTGTATTTTGCACAGATTATGAGGGATTTTGCACAGATCATAAGGGATTTTGCACAGATTATGCTTTTTGATGACAAGAATTATTGTTATTTTAGGTCGTCGTGGAGCAGTGGTTGTGGGTTCGATACCTACTGAGGCCAACGATTTCATTTAAACTATATATATTACCATTACCAGCGTTAAGTGCCGCCACTCAACAAGCAATGTCCCGAAAGTTGGATGCGTAGTGGGTATTAAAGTGTCTCAACACTATGTTCTTTGCTATAATCTTTCCCCCGAGTAGGAATCAAAAACACAGCATTTAGAGTCAGACGCCGTCCCACTGCGCACGACGGCCTTTTTAGGATGAGGTTCACATATATTGAATATTTTATATTGGCGTATAAGGCTATAAAATTTGTGCATTTTTATGTTACATTATGTATTAGAAACTATAAAAATAAATGTCTTCAACTATAAATCTTAAAACTAATGCATTTTAAGAAGACTGTCTGCATTTTAAGAAGAATCTTAAAACTAATGCATTTTAGCGCTGTGGACCAGAGCGCAGCGTTGATTTGTATACGCGACGGTTGTGACTTCGATTCAAACTTGGGGAAAGAATTATTTTCATTTTCTTGCTCTGGTGAGGAAACAAACCAATGTCTAAATGTCATCAATGTAAATCAATGTCTAAAATTGGGCGGTGCGTGGGGAACATAGTGTCTTCACACCAGGTTAACTATGTCTACTATGTCTACTCTGCTATATGCGGGATATAGTGTGAGCTTCAAATGTAAATAAAAAGAAAATTAGAGTATGATTTAAACTCGAAACTTTATGTATCATAAAATATTGCAATAAAATAAATAGTATCGTGTAGGTTTATACACTTCCTTGTAACATAACATTTAAATGGCAAGTATAATATTTAACTGTTGTAATTTGAAATCTATTTTAATCAAATATTTAAGGCCGTCGTGGCGCAGTGACGCAGCGTCAGATTGTACCTAAACGAGAGGGTTGCGAGTTTTATTCTACTCGGAATTATAAATTAAAATAAATATTAAATTTCCTCGAGTGGAGATCGAACCCAAAACCAGTTGCATTTGCAGTCACACTTTGTGACCCTGCGCTACGACTACCTTAATCTCGGAAAATTAATATATTTCAAATTTCTTTATTTCGTTGCTCCAGTAAGATAAGTGTGGCGTTGAATTACGTTAATCGACGCGCCACGTCTTTATTGTGCCGAAAAGTGCAGTACGGAATGTCTTGATACTATGTTTCGTCTGCGAAGCCTGCTCTGCGGGATAAAGCCTGAAATTGAATCTCTAAACGGAATTATACTCGTATGTGAAGTGGCCTGGATATTAGATAATAATTTCTGCTTGATACCTTCACGTGATGAGATGGTGAATAGTCTTGATTGAGGGGTTGACAGACAGACAGACAGATATACGTCTCTCATCTATTTTGTTTGTCTTGAGATACGGAACTTAAAATTCTCAAATTCAAATAGCACTAAAACCTAAAACATACATCTCAACTTACCGTAGCGTCTCTTACTACTAGCTAGTATAGTATAGTATAGTAGTATGATATAAATGAACATGTCAAAGCTTCAACATAAGTTCATTTCATGCAAAAAATAACATTAAAAAGAAAGTGTCCTACTGTTTTATACGTAACTACAGCGGTGGTCGAATACTTGCCACAATAGTGTTATTTATACGAGTCGTATAGTTAACAAAGGGCGAGGTGTTTACTTAGGGCAGGACCACCTACCACCTACCACCTACTGCAGGCGACCGCTGTCGAGAATAAAATAATGAACTATAAGATTGAGAGGACAGAGATGATCGATATGCTTAGATTTTAGAACAGATATAGTGCGACTGAATATGTTTTCTTTTTTGTTTTTAACGATTGGTTAAGTGCTTATTGGTTAAGTCATAGATTCGATTTGAAACTAGTATTTATGAGGTTGGATTTTTTACTTCGTAATAAAATGAACGAAGTGATGATAGCTCAGGCAACAATACGATAAGATGATATTATCAAGCCGGAATAGTAGTGTAGCCAGGAACTGAATAGTGGAACTCTCCAGAAATTAGTGGTACACCAGTCAAGAATAAAATAATATACGGGGAATATATTTTTTTGTGTTTTGGGTAGAACATCGTTAAATGTAACTCTCTAGATGAGTAAATGAAATACTAAATGCTCAATAAATGTATTTACATGAAAAACGAAAATTATAAGCAGTTCGAATGTTTGAACCCGTCGTTTGAACATCTATTAAATGCGGCAAATGGACATCTTTAATTGAACCGTTTTTTTTAGTGTCATACTGTTGTAATCCCGCATATAACAGTGTAAGCAGATGGAAATCTAGTATTAAGACGAAATTAAACGCCGCGCTGTATCCTATTACCAAAGCCAGGAAATTAAAATAATCTACTCCTCGCGTGAAAATCAAATCCACAGTCAGATGTTACCCCAGTGCGCCACGAAATACCATTATTATCATTTAAATATTTTCTTTCTCTCAAATAATTAACCATTACTGTTTTGCTTGAGTATTTCGTGACAGATCGCGGCGATTAAGGCTCGTTCGTGCCTCGCCATTCTTTAATTGGACAAAATAAAGGGGTCGATACGTTTTTTGCACGGATCGTTAGCGCCGCGCCGCGTCTGTGTCTCTGTTATCACAATCACACATCTATTCATTATAAGGACAGTCCGACGGACGGACGGGACTAGTCGTGGGTGTTTTGAATTTAAAATTAAGGCTATATTTAAATTTTGTATAGACCACTGATGATTTTGTGATCCAATTGGTATGTACATTTAAATTTGTTAGTTTTTCATATAGGTAGGAAGTGCAGAACGGGGTTACTTTGAAAGATGCTTTGATAAGGAGGCCGTCGTGGCTCAATGGTGCACCGAATATAATCAAATATAATCAAATAGGAACGAACTACGTTAATTTTAATGCTAAGGCAAGGTAAAATGTGGTGTAGAGTTTCGCCATTCATCTCACAATATCTCAAATTTACGTGGAAAGCGCTGAACGGAATGTATTAACAACAACAACAACAAGTTATTTTTTAATTACCCTCCATGCGAGATAAAGCGTGAAGATATTCTAACAAATAGTCTGTCGCCTATTGAACCTACTAACTTCACGTATTTTTCCTTCGATTTCATATTAATATTTTCATATAAGGAAGTCAGTCGTAGCGCAACAACATAGCATGTGATATAAACGCGACGGTAGTGTGTTCGATGCCGCTCGAGACAATATGATATATTTTCTTTGAAAATAAGACCAAGCAAAAAGTTTAGTTCCGCCACTGAAAATGCAACGTCTTGAAAATTCAGCGAAAAGTAGGGAAGAGTGTCTTACCACGGGTTCCCTTGAAATATGAAGCTTCGCGTGAAGTGAAGAGTAAAAAAATTATATAAAAAGCTTCTTTAGTAGAAAAGCACATTCTAAACGACAGGTGTGGCTAACTGTTGTCAGTTAACAGACAGACTGACAAAACCAGTGGTTCCCGGAATCGGCGGCGAGCACGTGAGATATTTGTAGATAATATTAGTAGCTCGTTTCCTTGAAACGAATAGTTTCTTAGAGATGCGTTTGGTGACATAATATTTAATATTTAAGTAATGCCAGTCTTGATGTTCTTATATAGTCATTTTTTTATTAAATTTTTATTAATTAGTTTCTTGTGGTATTCCGCATGTATCAGGGCAGGCAGAAGTAACTTTGTGTTACAGTGCTCTTTTACCAACGCACCCTTAAAAATACCATATAAATAATCTATAGTATATATTTCTTTTTTATGTTATTGTACCACTGTAGCCACTGTAGCTGCAGTCAGAGTTACCCTGACCACTTACAAATGTCATAAGTCATGTAACCATAACCATTAGTCACTTGTATTCAGCCAGACAAGTGATGCCGCAGGTAAAAGTTACTTTTAAACATATAAAGAACAGTTAAAATGATTGCTATATAAAGCACTTGATTTAAAAGCCATCTTTAACCACGACTCGGAAATAGGTAACACGTTTAATAAAATATCGGGGTGCTCGTGTTCACCTCGCGTCAAGATAAAGCTGGGTTGAGTCGTGCTGTGAATGTGGAATGTCGCATTACACGATCTGCACCTACATCTGCAGGTATTGGATATGTAAATAATTTTGGGTCATATTGCTGATCTAAGATGAAATAATACATTAGTTTTTATATATGGTTTCGTCCGCGTGATCAAATGGACATTACTAAGACTTGTGTATGACACATGACACATTCTAAGTGCCCAAGGCAACTTTGACTGCAATTAAATTGAAACGATTATAATGATTTAATTTAATCTATAAGGCCTAAACTTTCTTCGATAAATGGACGGTCTAACAACAAAATATTTTTTTTTATTCGAACAAGTATTTTCTTAGATTAACGTGTTTAGTCAAAAAATCTCTTAATCTTTAAAATATTAGTGTAGAATTAAGTATGAGTTATGATACTAATATAATAAAAATAAGGAAAAAGAATGTGAAAAAACTTAAGGCTTATTAAGTCTGAGCGACGCGTGATGATGTCTGTGACAGGATCATAAAATTGAAGGTTATTCTGTATATTATAATAATTTACTGTTGTTATCGTCACCTATCTCTCTATTGGGGTAGGTAAAGGTCTACTTCATGTGTTTATTACGTCATAGATATAACGTTTATAGCTACATGCCGTATCCCGCATATAGCAGAGTAGCAGAGAGAATCCAAAGTTAAGACACAACGTTTCTCGTTTTCGGTTCACTATTCGAAACATTACGTGTTGAACGAGGAAATGTAAATATGTACTTCATACCCCTGAGTGGATTTTGAACCCACAAAAATAATGTTTACTGTCCTACTGCGCCACCATGGCCAATTAGTCCTCCGATGCGTTGAATCCCTCAATATCTTTACTATTTATACTTTCATAATGTGACTAATTCTATTGTATTTTTTTCTGTATTGTTACCTAAAAGTGTCTTGTCGTATATTATTGAATTGTTAGAGAGCGTCAATGTAGGAAACCATTCATCACAATTGGCAGGTAAATTGTTTACTTAAGGACAATTTGAGATAAAAGTCCGTGCCAAATTTACTTAAAAGGGCATTCTGGGAGGCGAGATTTGAGCCTTAGATTGTAGCGTGGAAGTGACATCGGATGAATTGTGTTATATACTTTTGGTAATATGTATTAAATATATATATTCTTGTATTATATAATTTATAGCTTCAGGCTTTATCCCGAAATGGCTGGGAATGTGTCAACAATCGGGATTCGATTGTGTGTTGGATGAAAGAACCCAACGTGGCATTTGGTCTTATCGAAATGGGAAAATAAAGTAATTAGTCATTAGTTCCCGTGTGGGAATTAACTTTAAACCAGTGTGCTTACAATTGAACGCTGGGCCTCACATTGTTAAAATAAATGATTAACAATACCTAAGTATTATGTGTTAAAAATGAACTATGTTGTATATTTTTATCATCTGTTATCAATATGGGTACGTACTTTGCATTTATTTTAGTAATTTATTATTCAACAATTTTTTGAAAAGGAAATGTTAAAGAAAAATTGTATAATATAATATAGAATTTAATTAATAAATAGATTAATTAATTAATGAATAGATTATTAATAAGAATGATTTATAAACCAAATATGTAAAATTGCTTTGGAACCCATACCATCTTGGTATTTAACAATTCTTAGGACCAACGTGTCGTATACATCTTCGACCATAAAATTGACTTTGTCACTACTCATAAATCTTTTTGAGGCAAGAAAAAAAATGACAATATGGCGTCCGCCAACTCCATTCGCCCGGATGTTGACACAACAGGCGACCCAAGATTTTTTACAATCTTTAGAAATGGTTTACGCTTTATTTAATTCTCGAAATGGTCGCAATAGTTATAAAGATGTCAAAATTGTTTTAGAAATTTTGAGACAAAATATTTTGCAACAGTTGCTTTTGTGTTTATTGTTCTTTTTTTTTAAATTTCATAACGAATAATACTTTCGGAAAAAGTTTTGTGATTGTATAGTTATACGTTTATATTAAAAAAAAATAATTTATTCGAAGTGTAGAGTTCCGAGTCTCGAAAAATCGGCGGAAAAGAGAGCGGAGTGTCTTAACACTAAATTTCCTCTACCCACCTCTTGCGGGAATGGTGTGAAGTTGCTTTTTTATAACTGATTTTAAGCTATGTCTCTAATAAAACATGCACTTGTGCGCATATTTGTCATTACAATAAATAAAGTTAATATTTTGGTTGGCTAATAGAACACACTATTGTTTAATTTACAAATTATAATAACATATTACTTGTTATAAAAAAAATATATATATCTATATCTTCATTTGCAGGAACTTGTAAACTAGCCAGTATTGATATATCATACATAACCTTATCATAATTTAAGGGTAACGTGTTCAAATCCGTCCCAATATTAAAATGTCAAGATCAAAACAAAATATTTCACTCGAAATGGCAAATTGTGCATATTCAATTTGAATTGACGCCAACGCAGCCCATTACAGGACACTATCGGAGAAATACGATGTTTTTTAGCTGAGATGTATGAATTAATATCGGACGTTCAGATCGCAGTTTCCTTTACTGCCTGGAGTGGTGCCAGTAAGCCAAAGGAGTTCTGCTGTTCCGCCATAACTCCTAAACGGTTGGTAATAAATGTCATTGGACTGGGGTTACCATATGCGAAGTTAGAGGGATGAATAAATTTTAGTTTAACTAAAATATTAGTTTAATATATGAGACTATTAACAACATTGGAACCGTGTGAGATTTCAGGTTTTGCGAGAAATGATGGATGAATTTTTGTGGTATTTTTTTATACTATAGTAATAATTTAAAAAATTGTTAGACATTGCTGACCAGTATCGGCTGATATTTCTCGGTACTAAGCCGATAAATAATTAAATAATGTAATATAAGGCGGCCAATGCTAGGTTCCCGGGTTCCCTTTGCCTACTCTGCTATGTGCAGGATACATACAAAAAAATGTAGCATTCAATGTTTATCATCATGTAATGTTGTATCTATTACCAACGAATATTGTATTATACATTTATCTATTTATAATCAATATATTTAAAAACCTTATATAATATTATTATTTTGCTAGTACAGGCTTGTTTTCAGTTTTTTTGTCCACATTGTTCATTTGGAAACCCTACTCAGGATTTTTATGTGCGTGGTAGTTTCGCCTATTGCGCTATCGAACACCACCTTGGAGAAATAATGCTGAACTAATGTTTCTTATAATTACGAGCATTTAGACGTTTCTTTATCTTAACCTGAAAATAATTTTTTCATGTATATTTTCTTATTTAATAGTAAAATGTTTAGTTATTTTATAACTGTCTAGGCGGTAGATACGAGCGCAAACATTAAAATCCTTTGTTTCTGTTAGCGTCTTTCTGTTTCTCCGGTATAATCTTCGGAAAAGCTTAACTGTTTTTTATGTGATTTTACTGAAAGTCAGAGATGGTTATGGAAGGGCGCATAGGCTACTTCTTATACCAGAACTGCCGCCAAATTTCGGGATTTACAGTCGAAAATTCTGAGGTAACAAACATATAAAAATATACAGTCGAATTGGTAACCATTTTACAGAAGTCGGTTAAAAAAATATGTATTTTTAATTCAAAAAAAATTTCTCCATATTAGTTTATTTTTTTGCCTTTACCGATCTCGAATAACCGAACGCATCTAAACAGACACGAAAAAAACAATCAAAGTGACACCTTCACGAACAGATAGACATTTTATAACTGAGCCACAATACTGTCAGATTTTAAATCAGTCCTTAATATATATTTTTTTATGAACTATATATACTTTATTTAGAATATAATATATGTATATACACATATTACAAAGAAATATGTTAGTTCTTTTATTTTTAGCTACAACAAAGTTGGATTGTTCTACGAAGGAATAAATACGCGAAGTCTGTTGATGCTGGACCAAGTATAATGTCGTTTTAACGAGACTTTTTGCAAATATTCTCTAGAATCTAGATGGATAGATACATAGATAGATTCATATTTATAATATATAGGGATTTTTTTATTTTATCTAAGACTAGTCTTCGCCCGTAACTTTGTTTACGTGGACTTTAAAACGTAAATTTGAAAATCACGTTCTTATCCATTAACATAGGAATTTAGACAAATTCTCTCTACTCCCTAATATACTACATTATGAATATAACCTTGTGTCAAGTGTAAATAATCGATGAAAATATAAACACACAGCAATCATTTTTACAATTTCAGCAAATACTTCAGTGTTGGTTTTTTCAAATTTACGTTTTTATACCGCATATAAAAGAGTAGGTCGAGACGCTTAACGCCGCGCTTTGTCTTCCTACCAGATCATCAAATTGTATTTTACATTCAAAATCGATATTTAATTTGAGTGTTAAATAAGTGGTGTTCAATTTAGTTAGTTTCAAGTAATCGTGGCCATATTTCACAAACTCCATTGTAACTTCTACCGAGCTTCCGATTTGTTTTATCTTTTAAGACGATTTCTATGTTTTCAAATGTAACTGTTTCAGCATTATATTTTATTACATTGGCTTCCGCCCATAGCTAAAACTTGTATTCTGTAATATGTCCTTCCTTCATTAATGTATTTGTTCAAAACAAAAAAATACTTATATTTTCATATTTGAACTAGTAGTTCGTGAGATTAGCGCTTTCAACCAAACAAACTTTAGCTTTATAATAACAGTAAGAGAACGAATTAAAGTAAGGCCTTATTAGGTATTAGAACTTTTATACTAGAACTCGATGGTCGTGGGTTCAAATCTCTAACTTACTAACTTATGAGATATAATTTATTTGCTTAAATATTTAGTGGAGCTGTCGCGCGTCTTGACGTATTGAGACTAAGAATGATTGTGGGTTTGATTTCTACTCGGAAGAATGATTATTATTATTTCTCCGCTCTTAGACGAAAAGACAAAAAGCGGCGGTAGGTTCTGCCACTCAATATTTGTTGTCTCAAAAAGTAAATACTTTGATTCTTATAAAGGTATTTTTTAATACTATTTCCATCATATTAGCCACAAAAGCTGTCCAATTCAAATGCAATCAGACAAACATTCATTCTCAGGTACATTTTATTCACAAAAAAAAAGATTTAAAAAAGAGCATCGTTATTTCAAAGTCACTGAACGTACTTCCAATGATTTATTTAACGCCATATTTATGTTCAACGGGTGTCTGTTTATTTTGCGAAAGACTGCCTATTAATCCTTATTGCTATATAAATAGAGTTCAAAGTTGATTTATTTTGATATATCTATAAAGTTGTTATATGTTAACTTGACAACGGTTTACGAGCTTTTCTGTAAGCTCTTATTGGTTTTATATAAAGCTTATTTTGGAGTGATTTAAAGTTTTTGTAAGATTGTAAGGCGATGGGAGGACAATAGTTTCGCGTGGGCACACGGGGGTCGAGACGTGTTTCGAGACGGTGCTTACTGCGCTTAAATTTTTGAGAATACATGTTGTTTTGTATACATTGAATTTGTAGTACGTGGTTTGGTATTTAAATATACCTTATCTCAGTGTCATGAAGTATTCCGGACATTGCAGGGCAGGTAGAGAGAACCTGTGAACCTAGTGTTCAGACACTCCTATTTAGACAATTCAGCCTTATACTTTGCACCAAGTTGTCGGAACATAGCGTGTAGAGTGCCTGGCAACCAGAGAGAAGAAATTAAAATATTAAATATTTCTTCCCTCGGGTGGGAATTGAATCTATAATCTGCGCCATGGTAGCTTCGAAACCTGGTCTCTGTTTGATTGTAAAAAAAATAATGGAATCATTATCAAATATAATTTATAAGATATAAGATATACAAAGAATATGGATATGTACATGTACATCTTCATTCATCTCAGTTGTATTAGTAAGGAACTCAACTCGTGCTGTGTCCCGTCACCACAGTAAGGAAATGAACATATTTCATTCCCCTGACTGGAATTCGAACCGACGACCGTCGAACAATCAGGCAGACAGCCATTTTCCTACACCATCTATATCTAAAAGTGAATAGTATTTTCAATATATAGGTACAGGTGAGAATGAAGAAGAACGTGCTCAGCTGGTTTGGGCACGTCTCTCTCTGACTACCCCGCTAGGGATAAAGCGTGAAGCTAAGTTAAGTTTAAGTTAAGTCAAGTTATATATAGGTCCATCAAAATTAAGAAGCAATGTATAACGAATAGGGTATAACTATCGATTTTAAAACACCTTAAACGAAGGTACATGTGTATATTTTATGAGGAACATTCCGAATGCAGATTTCTGTTGAGATTAATTGCATATTATAAATAGTTACTTGGTGTCGTTCAAGTGTTCGTTCGTGTCGTTCTTGTTTCACCTTTATTGTGGGCGAAATATTTCATAACTCGGTAACTAACACTAGTGGTAATCAATTTTACTTTATTTATTGGCTGCCTTTATTTGTACGCCGCGCAGTTTAGTGCAGCGTCAGGCTGTAAATGAAGCGGCTGTAGGTTCGATGTTCATTTTGGCAAATTTATTATTTTCTCTTTCAAGACAAAAGACGTTGAGTTCTGCCAACCCGGTTTCAGTAACCTAACCTTACTCTGTTCGCCACGTACTGCCTAGACATTGTCTTGTTGTCAGAGCGAGAACATCTAAATTAAAACATTTAATAAGTAGGAATCGAACCATCAATTATCGCGCTCATAGTTAGATGCTGTACCGATGAGCCACGAGGATGTGACGGTCTCTTTCCATAACCTATACATATTTTAAATATGAAACATGCCTTGCGACGTTCAATGTATTTAAAATATCATTAAAAGTGAAGAATGGAATGTGACAAGACCGAGTACCGGACCCCGTTGGACCCGCGGAGCTCAACTCCGACGATTAATAATACATACAAATATTTCAAATTATACTAAATCTATTATCACAAATATGATAAATAAAATCTAAGGTTCAACCTTTTTCTTGTAACTAAGGCGAGGGAAGGGATGGGAAGGTAAAAAATACAAATAACACTAAACAAATATGCGATGGGTGCGTGATTAGGACAAAGCGTTCGAATTCAATAAGCGCGGCCACATCCCTCACGCCTCGTTGAGGAAATGATTGTCATCTTCGCCGGTACCGGGGGAACTCGACGCTAACTCGATTTAAGTGTAACTTTTGAATTATTTTGTTTTATCTTTATATGGGTATTATGAAAAAAGTAAAAAAAAAAGGAAATAGTACAGAAATAGAAAATCTCCCTTTTTTGGATATTTTTATTAATATATTTTTTTAAGTATTAAAAATATATTAATAAAAGAAGCTTCTAGTAAACGGTGATAAGTTTATTATATACCTCTATAATTTCCGTACATTAATAATATTTGCTATTAAAAGTAAATTGAAAAAGTAACTACCTTGAGAAATACATTTTTTTTTGTAAATTCAATAAGTAATTTAAGTAACAAATATTTCAGAAGACCAATATGTATTAACTGACTTAAATTTCGCTTGTTTTTTTTAAACTTCATGATAAATCACTAATGAATCAAACCGTTTATTTTAAAAAGAGGTAATTGAAATAACAGAAAAAAATTATAAATTTCCAAATACGACAAAAACATACACATACTCAATTTCCAAAGTAATAACCACGAGTAGATGTCATTTGAGCGACAATAAGAAAACAAATAGAAAACGCACAACGACATTTGTTTGAAATATTTTTAAATATATGATTGTTTTATCGCTCCCAATATCCTTTGGGGTGGAGACGCTCCCGCGGACGCGTCGGGGCGGAATGAATGACATATTTACGTTTCTCTGCTTCCTAAACTTCTCGTTTACAATTTGTGACTAACAATAATATGTTTTTTTTGGCTTCGTGCTGTATCCTGCATGTATCAAGGTTTTTGTGACGTGCGTGTTGAGTGGCGGAACTGAACACCGCATTTTATTTTTTCCAAAGCGAGGAATAATTCAGAATAGTTCACTCTCCCGATTGGGAATCGATAATCAAACGACGTGCCGGTGACAATTTTTTTTTTCATTCTAATTTTAAAATTATATTTGTGAACATAAAAAAATACACTTGTGCACGACAGGCATATTTTTTTAATACTTAAGTATGATGCCTTAGAAGAGTTACCAAGTCACGTCTCTATAGGTACGTGTAGGTGCATGGTCATTTGCAATAAGACTATTTAAATATATTGTGTAAGTATTTTGACAGTTCGTTTCTGCACAAATAAATTATGTCCATATTGTTTTTTAGTCGGTGTTAATACACCATTATATGGTTTCGCACAGCGGGAAGTTGAATTTTGAGTGACTCTTGCCATCTATGCTGTCATTAAAATTAATACGGAGAGTGGAGGATGAAATGTTTTAACATCAGGAGGCCAGTCGAGGCGACATATTGTGGGTTTGATTCCCACTCGATGAAATAAACCATTTCTATAAATTAATATTTTTATTTCTTCGCTTTGGTGTCAACGTAAAGCGCGGCGTAGAGTTCCCGCCACTCAGCACGAAATGCCTTCAGAATTTAGCCACCAAGTGGGGAAAGGATGTGTTAGCACTAGGTTCCCTCTGCCTACCCTTCTGTGCGCGGGATACATGCTTTGTCCCTCATATAGCCGGGTAGGTAGAGAATTCCTAGTGTTATTCACACTACACTCTGTTCTTTGCCTTTTACCCGAGTTTTAGACACTTCGTCCATTAGGACAGGATAATGAAAAAAATTCATTCTTTGAGCAAGAATCGTAGCTACAACCATTGCGATAGCAGTCTGACACTACATATTTATGTAATATAAATACATACAACCATACATACACATTACATATAAATTTACAAAGTTTTCGCTACTATTTCACTTCTGTATTTGCAAATTTAAACATGTTAACATCGGCGCGACCGTGTCACTACCCATCCACTTTGTGATTTCCCCTGGCGACGCCGCCCGCTTCTAAGCACATCTCTTAAAATTGTTTACATACGAGCATATAGGTTCGTTCGATATTTTGGCATATTTGATATCGTGTGTTTTGAGAATGAGGTCAGTTCATTTTGACATACATATGTAAAATTGTACTCGTAATTATAAATATTAGTGTTTTAAGATTACAAATGTAAATAAGTAAAATTTATAGTTAAATAAAGTTGTTGAGAATGATTTAATTTTTTTCGTATTTTGAGTATTTCATGGGGGTTGATGCCCAGTAATGTCTTATATCTAAATAACAACGGAACGCGGTACATATGTACGATATTTGTCATATTTAATATCATGTATTTTGAGTATGAGGTCATTTTCTAATAGGTATTAATATTAGTTCCTGTCTGTCTGTTAGTGTGTATATATATATAAAAGTATAATAATCGCAAGTTTATTATATGACTTTTTATATTTTAAAATTATAAAAAATAAAAACATAAACAAATTTATTTCTTAGTATTTTGTGGGGTCTGGAAACCACTGTGATTTATCTAGCCGTACATCAGTAACGAAAACATTTAATATAATAAACCAAAGATTCCCAAAATAATATTGTAAGCCTTAACCTTTTAGGTTCATCCCAATGCTGATGTTTTTTTAAGACGACATATTTTTCTTGGGTAAGAATGGTTTTGACATAATTTAACAGCCACGTATTCATCGATATGAAAAATATTCCACTTGTTAATGATCGTTATAAGCAACCTATTTGTCAAATATCCAAATCCGTTCAGCTGTTTTTGTTATCGAGTACCTAATTTGGGCTTCACGCTTTGTACAGCATACCAGGGTAAGCATGCGGCACCTAGGTTAAAACATTCCTATATTTGATCCAATAAACGAAAATAATTTATTTCAAAGACTGCCTCATTGCTGTTGTATTTTGTATTTTTACTATTGTGGTTTAATGGAGTTGATTTCTTTATAGTATACAAAATAATAGTATGAGAAAGGATTTTTTACGCATACTATTGATCATAGCGACAATTTGCATAAAGTTAAAATTTCAAATAGCACTAAAACATTTGATTAAGTGCTTTAATTAAATATTAGGTAAATTACAGAAAAAGTCAGCTTCTCAGTAAATGTTCAATCTACAAATATCGGCACGTTTGAAGTTTTACTTAATAGATCATTAATGGCCGACTCCGGTTCTGCAGGGATGAGTGAGTGGCGCTACTATTGGAACGTCAGGTTTCTCGGTGTCTTATATATTTTTGTAATTTTCTTCTTTTTCTATTGTTAAGGCAATCGTGGCGCAGTCGGAATGTGTCTGATATTAGATGCGACTGTAGTGATTTCAATACTCACTGAGGGAAATTAATAAAATTTTTTACAATTTTAATGTTATTCATAATTTAAGAAAGAATTTTCATCGATGAGAACGTATGGCTTAGTTGGTTAGAGCGCTTGGACTTCCAAGAGGCACGGGTTCAAATCAAAGCGTTCAAAATTGTTATGTTTTGAAAAAGAAAATTATTTTCATTTTCCCACTCTGCTCACACAAAACGCAAAATTATTGTCTTAAATTCGGTGGAAACGGAGAACAAAGTGTCTTGACTCTAATAATTTCTGCTTAATATTTATCTATTATAATAGAAATACGTGTTAATTATAACATGGTTTAGATAGTGTGAGTTCGGTTCGGTTGTCCCCTTCTAGGTACTGTAATAAAAAAATCACATCGAAGGTTACTTTTTGTTTCTTTAGCTTCACACAGAATTTTGCATACAGCGGGGTAGGCAGGGGGAACTTAGTGATAAGACACTCTGTTTCTCGATATTGCGAGTTAAGTGCACTCAACTTGTCTTTTTATCAGAGCTGGAAAATGAAAATAACCCATTCTCTCCATAGGAATTGACACCACAGCCATGGCGCTTGAAGTCAGCCGCTGCGCCACGACAGACTCAACGGTCACGGTCAATGACTACTTTGAAGTTTGAACCTATTACTCCAATATTAAAATATCTTTAACCTTAATAGCTTTTAACGCATTTCAGGTAGTACGGGATGGATCCTGTAAGTTTTGCGCAAATTAATTTGTATGCAAATTAAAGTAACGAGGCGGTGTTATTAATTTATCTCAATCACTGTCGATCGCTCGAGACTCGAGACACGCTCCACTGTGTATCATGTAATATGTTATTTGAAACGTATATGTGTTTCTGGATTTATATGTGTTTTTTTATCTTCACGATGTACCCCACATACAGAGGGGTAGTCAGAGGGAACCTAATTTTAAAACACTCGGCCTACTGAACAATTTTCAACACCTTTCGTGTTGAATGGAAGAACTCAACGCCGCGCTATTGAATTGTTACCTGAGTGAGGAAATGGAAATTTACTATCCCGAGTGGGAATCAAATCCGCAGCAGTGAGATTTATAGTCAGTAGCTGTGCCACGTAGGTCTTAAATATATTAGATATAATATTCACTGTAATTGATATGCTGATGCCATTATCAGTTCATATTCTATATTTCAGTACATCATAGTTGTATTTTAAACTTACACATTGTTAAATGCGCTCTTGATTTTTGGTTCAGTCGAATATATGCAAATGAGAGCTTCGGGAACATAGTATATTAAACACATTTAAACGAAAATCAAAAGTTAACTTCCCGCCGTGTCTCACATGCAGTAGATTAGAGAGGGAGCCTTATGTTAGGACACTCCACTTATACTTTTTTAGAAAACGTATAAAAATTTTGTTAAAAGCCTCCTGGAAACCGACCAGTTTAATTGGTAGACCGTCTGGTCGGTTTTCGGCGCGGGTTCGAGTCCCGCTACGTTCAAATTTTTATACGTTTATTATGTTTATGTTAAGACACTACACTTTCCGTTGAATTCTAGTCAACAGAATCAATAATAAATAATTATATTCTTTAGATTATAGTAGAAGAATGAATAGTAAGACAGAAGAAAAAAAAGACTTACCCCTCGTCAAAAAAGATGAAGCTGCTTCTTGTCAACCTGATAACAAAAGATTATTATATATATTTATATAAAATTTATAAAATTCGTAAAAATATTTAATTAATATTTTATATAAATTGGTTAGAAGCTCTTTTTTTAATTTAATCCTTAGCTGAGCTCTTCGTGGCGCAGTGACATAGCGTCAGACGGTTGTGGGTTGAGTTTTACCACTCAACGAGCAATGTCTCGAACGCGGGTAAAAAGCAGAAAACAAAATATATTAACACTAAGCGTTTTGAGCCTGTCTAAAAAAATATATATTTTTGTATAGCTTCACGCTGTATCGGAAATACGCAATTCCTCACTTACAGTCCAATTTTCAGGGTATTATTTATGTAAGTAGGCTTCAATGTCGCACTTGGCCCTTTCAGGGTGAAGAAGTGAAATTAATTCTTTCTCCCGAGTTATCATCGAACCCATAACTGTCGCATTACAATAAGAAACTATGCCGCTGTGCCACGATGGATTCCACAAATGATTAAATAATAAAAAAGCTTCCCAGTACCGTTACATGGGAATGCATTTTTTACCATTTTTTCTTAGCATCTGTCCCTCAACGGGGGACCGTTTTTGGACGATAAATATCAATTTTGGACCCACCCACCCATTTATATTTATTTAGGCTTGGTTTTATATTAAAGTTTTTGTTTCTTTTTGTGGGCCCCGATGTGACAGAATTATTAATTACTGGACTAGAGTATTGAGAGTTGATTAATTAATTATGCCGTAGTTTTTGGTTTTTGTTCCAAGTAATAAGTTTAAAAAAATATTTTTACATATTTTTCTTCATGAGTTTATAACACTTTAACAAATATTTAAAAAATATAAATAGTTATATGAAGTTGTATGAAGTTGAAGATACAACAATATATACCTAATATATTGTTGTATCTTCAAAAACACAATCTTCTAAGGGGTTGTGTGTACAATTTATACTTCGATCATTGTGTTTCACTCATTAAGTGAATTAAATTTCGACGAATGTTCATTTGTACAGAGAAAAAATATTAATAAGATAAAAGGTTCTATTTCGAGAGATTTGAGCTTCCGAGCAACTAATTCACCCAGTCTTTTCATAACTTCGCTATTGTAGCTTTATTTATAAATTAAAATATAACATAACTCTTAATACTTATATATACAGAAATATATATTTCTTCGGCCAGTCGTGGCGCAGCGGCACAAAGTGTGACTGTAAACCGACTGGTTGTGGGTTCGA
>DWAE01000228.1:0-18470 GCA_018237945.1 Heliconius sapho
GTTCTCCACATCCTGAAAATTTTTTGAGACTTGTTGAATGGCGGAACTCAACGCTGCGCTTTGTCTTGTCACTGGAGTGAAAAACGATTAATTAACTTTCCAAGTGCAAATGAAATCCAAACCGTCGTGTTCACCAAAAACAATAAACATGGAACTTATTATGATTTATTAATGGGTTCCTTTTGAAGTGTAGTTACATTTGCTAAATCTCCTGGCACTAGATGGCCTTGGCGGAGCGGTCACGGCACGCAGCGGCACGCGTGCCCGTAGTGCACACTGTACAGGGCACCTACAGGCGGTCTCACCGACGGCTGCTTTTGCGACACCGAAATATGAAAGTTGTAATTCAATCATTTATAAACAGAAATAAATCTTTATATTATATTGTATGCACTTATTGGCAATTGAGAAGTTACTATAGAAACCGTCGTGCATGCGATTGTAAACGCGACGGCTGTGAGTTCTATACCAACTCGGGGGAATGGAATATTTAAAATTTTCATTTCCTTGCTCTGGTAACGAAGCTAAACGCGGTGTTGGGTTCCGCCACTCAACACACGTTTTGTCGCTAGGTTCCCTCTGCACCTTTGTCTTTGCCTTGCTTCTTTTGCGGGATACAGGGAGAAGATCAAAAAAATAAAACAAAAAACCATACTAAAACACAGGTTTTTCACACTAGGTACTCTCTGCTTTCACCGTTCGGGAAGATAACAAAATATTATGTCATTTCAAACACATCTTACATTCTATCAACGTCATGTTTCGTTCCACACCCTCAGCCGGGCTTCAGTTACTTACATGTCTTTAGTCACGAGTCGTTACACTTGACTGGCCACTGTGACCACTGTGACCACTCACCACTGACCACTATGGCTGGTGTTATGGGACTTTGCGACTTTGTATTGTGCTCTTCTCCATTTAACCAGTCTAGACACTAACACAAGATAGACTTAACAAATTATAGAAAAAGTAAACATATATAAAAAAATAGCAACTATTAATTATTTCCACAATTATATTCTTATACTTTAATATTCCGCGGTACCTAATTGTTATACTTCACCTTGAATTGTGTCGTTTATTATTTAGCTCCGAAACTCTACATTGAAACGTAATAAATATTATAAAGTATAATGTTCTAAACAAAAATATTAATTTTATTAATTTACTTTTAAATAGATCCCTGTCAGAACTAAATATTTATAATTAAATCTAATATTCTCGATCAAAGTTCAAGTAAAAATTCCTACAACCATCATACGAGTTACATTATCATAATCATATGTATTAAGTAGTAGAGCAAAAAACCCAATGAAATAAGATGCGATGACGTCACACTTTACTATATACCTACTTCATACATAAACATGTTTGACTGTCGCTATATTATAATAGGCTGAGAGGACCAGGCCAGTCGTGGTGCAGGGCTACACGTGTGGGACTGTAAACGCAACTGATTGTGGCTTCAATGCGCACTCGAGAAAATTAAATACATATTTAATATCTTCATTTCTTACTTTTGATAGCGAGGCAAAGCGCTGCGTTAAGTCCCACCACTCAACACGCAATACCTTTAGAAAATTGGGAAGTGTCTTAACACTAGGTTCCCTCTGCCTATTTTGCTGTGAAGCTGAAAAAAAAAGTCTAGTGTATATAGCTGTATATATTAATAGTCGACATTGCAAGGCCACAGTCTAAATATTAAAAGCGCAATTATTAGAAGGATGTCATTATTTACCCGCACGTCACATAACGAGCGGAACACGCTCGAACACGCGCTCAGCTAATAAAACTTACTTATCGGCTCTAAACTCTTTTATCTAAAACCATAAATTATCCTTTTTATTGATGTTTTGTTATCGGAATAAAGAAAAATGGAAAACATTAAACAGTACTTTACAAGCACTTAATATATTATATCAACGTGAAACAACGATCCGTTTATAAAATATAAATAAAATCATAAAAAAAAAAAATTGTATCAGTAAATGATATATTTTAAAATTGTCCTTATAAAATCTTTTATTTTTCATTATAATAGTCTTACTAAAGATTTGGTGTAAACCTGGAAAAGTTGCTAATTTTCAAAAGTTTCTAATTTTTACGCTGTATCCCGCATGCAGCGGGGTAGATAGAGAGAACCTAGTGTTAGAACCCAATACTCCAATCTTGCCATCACATTTTCCTTCCATACCCGTCGCGCTCACAATAAGACTGAAGGCCTCGATGGCCTCAAATTGCTATTCTCTGTACACATATATAGGTACATGATTACTGGTGAAAGTAGCGGAATGTTTGAAATATCATCACTTTATACCATGGAAATGAGCAATATTACATGCAATCTGTGAGCTTTCTCTAGTTCCTGGAGGTCTGCGTGACCTCTGGCACTTCCGCCCTGAGGGCGCTCGCTACTACTAACTGCGATACCTCTAGCATCTAGTCATTATATACTTGTAACACAGTCGTTATCTTCTTCCGGCTCTTTCAAATATAGATACTATTCATTCAATTGACGTATGTACAGGTTTGGTTGCGATCTTGTTTCTTACATATTATAGTTATTCGTTTTAAATTTTTAAACAAAATCATTATTATATTGGTCTCATTATTCGACATTCTAATTCATATCCTTTAATGATTTGAAATAGTCACTAAAAACTATTTTTTTTAGAATGCTATATTTTTTTTTAAATCCTTACTAAGATAATAAATGTAAAAGTTTTTTGCATGATGCTTGTTTCAATTTCTCACAAAAATTACTGAACGGATTAAGATGATTATACTAATATAGACGATGCTACAGAATAATATATAAATTACGATTTATGTAAAAATTTTGTATGTTTTTAAAATTTAATAGTGCTATTCCACACTTAAGGAAGTAAAATATATTTTAAGGAACATATAAAAAATTGTACGTAGCGGAATTTGAACCCGCGCCTCTTGAAATTTTTCATTATTTTGCTATGATATAGCATTAATAACTTAGTTTAGGTCGCTAGTCTAGGGCTAGATAAAATGTGACATGAGAAGTAATACAACAAAATAAAATATTAAATAAGAATAAAAAAAATAAACGCTAGTGATTAAATACAAGTCTCTTGTAATTTGTCCACTCGACACACAGCGGCCTGCGGTTTGATATTTAATGTTGTTTCGCAATATTCATAAAGTAAGTTTCTTTTAATTTAGATGTATGATTAAGTTTGAGGCCAGATGTGGCGCAGGGTCATAAGCACGTTACTGTAAACGCGACAGGCTGTGGGTTCGATACCTACTATGAAATGAAATATTAAATATTTGATATTTTTAATTTCCTCGTTCTAGTAACAAGGCAACACGCGGCGTTAAGCTCCGCAACTCAACATGCAATAATTTGATAATGAATAACGGATGTATTTTAATGGCAACGGTCAATCGCCGATATCTACTGATAACAGGATTACACCGATTGATAAAAACATCGATTTCAGTTTGGGTTCCTCGTGTGGAGTCTAAGACATGCTGTGTATGGTTGTGTTTTGTTGTTATAAGAGTACGTCATTAAGGAAATAACTAGGCCAGTCGTGGCGCAACCGTATGACTGTACATGCGACAAGTTGTGGGTTCGATTCCCACTCGAGCAAATTAAATATTTTAATTTCCTCGAACTGGTGCCGATGGAAAAACAATCTTTTTATAAATTTGCACATATTACACAATATTTACAATTTTCCTTTTATTCCATTAGGTAGTTCTGTTTCATGTTATCGCTTGTTTAATTAGTGCTTACATTGTACATAAATAAATATAGATCTATTATCATGTTTACGATAACGAAATATAACGGGAATTCCCAGTTTTATAAATTCTAAATTATTTGATATTGAAGTTGATAATTTTGACTTTTATTAGACAAATCATATGCGTTTACGTTAACGTTTATAAGTCATCGTCTTCCATTTAGAAGTGTAAGTTTACTTGCGATAGTTGTGAGTTCGATTCTCGACCGAGGGATGATTAAGTTTGGTTTTACAGTTTGAATTTTTTAAACTATTATATTAATATATTTTTTAAATCTAACATCGATTTCGTACAATGAACATGTAATATCACAAATTTATTCGAAAAGTGGATATCGTTATGACATTCCGCTTTGCCTAAATTAAATTGTAAGCTTTTATATTATATTTCTTACTACTAACCCTTTGTGTTATGTGTAAAATGTATATATTAATTTTCATTTTTTTTTATAAGTTAAGGCAATTTTTAACTGGATCTTTTATTTCAACATGTATTCTCCTATTGTGTAACATTTTCTTTTCTTTATCGTACAACCTCCTTCGTGTTCTCCACACAACGTGACATTGGCGAAGTGACATGTGCTCTAATGGCACGCTCGGAACGCTATAATCAAAGAACCATACCATATCATATTATGAAGAATGTTATTTTAATCTTTTTGTAATTTATTTATAAAAATGATTGAAGCTTACTGAACAAACTAACTGAGTGTAAGTGAGTGTGCCTACTTTGTATTTAGTACACCAGAGAGTAGAGACTCGTGTTACTTACTAATAAATATAAATTATCACGAGGCGTTTTGTCTGTAACTATCGAAATCCTTTAAAAAAAATTTTTCGTAACGGTAATTGAAACCACATCTCTTCAAAGTCTGTAAGTAACGCTCTGATCACTAAGCTATACGCTTTTATCACGCTACGACGAAATTATTATGCGTTTCTAAATATATAGAGAGATTTTAACAAATTTCCGCTCCTCAGAGATAATTGCTTAGAATTATCATTTGGCAACAGAGGATGTTATTTAACAAATATTTCAAACATTTTCAAAGTGTTATTCCGCACTTAGGAAATAAAAAACACTTTTTTAGAAAATATGAACGAAACGAAAACGAAAATATAAACACAGATTTCATTAAAAACTAATATTTACATACGATTTAATGATATCCAAAATGATAAACAAAAGCTATATTCTAGATTTTTCTTGAACAATTAGATATTATAATAAAGACTTACTATCAAGATATAATGGTAGACTTGAAGGCAACAATGGGCGTCGTTCAAGGGCGCGTAATCAGTACTAGGCGCTAATTAATTTCATTAGCAAACCAAATTCGATTCGCGATAGCTACTGATAACAGGTGATAGCCTGGCCAGTGCTCTCTCGGACTCCGGAGGGGCGCGTCGTACGCTCCTTGTCCTCCCGTCCTCCCGACCTCCTTTCTGAGGAGTAAGTGATGTGAATTGAGATATATGGCCACGGAAAATACACCGGTGAGTTAACTTAGTAATCTTAATAAATAAATTAATTTTTCGTTTTGACATCACAGTAGGAGGTAGAGATTTGTGTAGAGAGTTGAGCATGATTGGACACTGAGGTAATTTTTTGTGTTTTTTGTTGTTATTTGAATAAAAAACTTTTTAGTTCACCACCAAGCTTTGAAATTATTGAAAGCTCACGCAAATCCATCAGCGAACTAAACTGTAGATATTGTGAGACTCGTACATTTTTTTTGTGTTATCTGCCGACACCTAGCTAAAGTAATAAGTTTTTGTAACTAGTAGGTGCAACTTGAAGGTGATTCTGATTTGCAATTAAAAATGAGGCGAAATGAATACCGACAGAGCTCAATGCGGGCACCTACTTACTGCCTAGGTAGTAGAGACCTCGAACGGGTAACGCTCAATTATATTTTATTATATTACTAACAATTTAATTGGCGTATAATTTGTTTAAGATAACAGCACTAAAAACTTTAAAAATACCTGTTTTTTTATATATTTTAGCGGCGTTAAGCGTCATTTGTTAATACAAAAAATTTTGAACTAAAAGTAAATCCTTTTTGTCGCTTTATTATTATAAACTTGCTACTAAATATATTTCAACTATACACATATAAATGTTTAAATATATTTTTATACGTTTTCTAAAAAAAATTCTTTTATAAATATGAATGTTTCATTCGCTCGCTTGCTATTCTCGGGTGTTCCATACAAAAAACTCGACGTAAAAAGATAAATTTAAGCCTCCTGTAACATTAACCGACATACGTGTATATTTAGGTATTTTTAGGTCTGTTTGTGTATCTATAAGCTTTGTATAGACAAGAAGAGCTTGGTCTCATTGAAAAGTTGAATGAGTTTTAACAATGTATACGGCTAAAGTAGAGCCGTAGAGATTCTTCTAGTACTGATATTATTTAAAATTAATATTTAACATTTAGTATCAATATAAAAATCCTACTAGTAAATATATCCTTACAATTTAATCAATTCCGTTGATTTGTGATTAGTACCAAAATACTTATAAAAATCGTAAAAACATTTAGGAAGGGATTATATAATTGATTTGTATTAATTTTAAATTATTATAAATCAATTAGCCGTAGTTATAATAACACATTATAAAAAGTTAAATCGATAATTATTTATTAATTATAACATGAAAACTTAACAACAGAGTGTAACTCTGAATAGAGATCGTCGTACTTCATTACAATAACGACTACTTTCGTAGAACTGTCATTATTAAATGATGCCATTTTTTATGAACTTTGAAGGTCAAATTTGTTATTATATTTAGTTATTCTAAAGTTGCAACTTTAAACCTTTTAAACGGAGTTTTAAGTCACGCCGTTACTTTTAAATGAAATGGAACACAATCCCGTGATACCTAAGACAAGACGGATATCTATATTTATCAGAACATTAACCTAAATGACAATTTTACAGTTTCAATAGACTTCTTTACTAAATACTTAAATTTAATTATCTTTCGAATTTTTGAGGCAATCGTTGAATGGCCATATTGTATATTCTATGACACACTAGTGTGCGCGTCGAGGGGTTCGCGGAGGGAGGCGAGGGGAGGCGGGGGAGGGGGGACGCGGCGCGTGCGCACTAATTGCCGCTTTTACTGTTGGACTAGTTATGTAAATAAATAGAGAAATGCTCCTCTTCGTCACACTAAACCACATACTACGATTTTCTTGCTTTTCTAAACTATATTCGATATAAAATGACCTTAATAAAATCTATTAACTTTATATTATTATTATACTCGGAAGCTATATCTACACTTTTTTCATATTTTTGGAGATCTCTCAAGCCCAAGGGAACCTGGTACTACGACATTGTACAAGTGTCAACTCGCTTCGTCTTACATTACATACGATGAAATATAGAGATACAGTCATAATGTTAGAGTGCTGTGGTCAATCTGACGGTGAGAATTATATATTTTTTTTATAATACAATTATGCCAAACTCAGTAATTTTTATTTTTATTTGACGTTTAATTTAGGTCGAATTTATTATAATTATAAAGTTTACTTTGTACGTAAGCAGGATGTACTCGCGTAAGCTCTCACTCGCGACACCTCACGTGAGTCACCTGTATT
This sequence comes from Heliconius sapho, assembly GCA_018237945.1. Taxonomy (NCBI): domain Eukaryota; kingdom Metazoa; phylum Arthropoda; class Insecta; order Lepidoptera; family Nymphalidae; genus Heliconius; species Heliconius sapho. The sequence goes on from DWAE01000228.1 coordinate 7,409, forward strand.
ATAACAATAGCTTTACATTCTAACGTGAGACGTGACATCATACTGTTACTTAACGAAATACTGTCTAAGTTTTAATTATAAAATTATAAATATTATGAAAATATATAAATTTAGAAGCTTTTCATAATAGCTTTAATGGCTATAAATATACTCCTAACTATATGTATTAATGGATTCTACTATGAAGTTAAAGGTTCAACAAGAACAAGGACGGTATCTCGCTTGGAACTCTTGCGGTGACGACTCCGGTAGCACCCTGTAGTCTGTACCTCGTAACTTAAAGCTCGAACTTCATATACAAGTTTACCATTTCTGAACGACTATTACCTATTTAGAGATACATTAACATTATAAATCCAAGGAGGTTACTTATAAATGTTTTACACAATAGGAGGAGGACAATAGCTATTTGTCAGATATAGGATTTATTTTTTCAAAAGTAAAAAATAAAAAATTAAATAAAAAGACTGACTGACTTATATTGACTTGTATAAGTCAATATTGTATACTTTTATTTGTAACAGTTATTGAAGCTTCGGAGCGTCGTTGTGTCGATAGCGCGTTTTTTCTAATCACCTCTAAGGTACTTTAACCAAGACCTTTTATATACAGTTAGTCGAAAGCTTCCTTCTATAACATATAAAGATGAATAGTCTTAATCGCTACTCCCGGGATCAGTGCGTTCAAACAAACATATCCTTTACACTTTTTATGTTAATATGGATTATCACTATTAACACTAAAATTTATGTAGCAATAATAATCTGATAATAAAACATGCTCGCTGCGTGTTTTATTATCAGATTATTAAACAAATTTAGAAATTTTTATTACATTATAATACAATTTTATCAGGTAATGATACAGGGGAACTATCAGGGAAGTACTCGTAAGTACGTGTGGGACGGTCGTGACGCAACGCCGGGGCCAATCAGTAATCACATATCATAGTGAAACAATATAACAATTATAGTTACATCTAATAGCAGAGAGGGCCGATGACCACGACCACCACCACCACTACCGCCACCACCACCACGTCCACGACCACGCCGCACATCACACAACCATGTTTCAACAAAAACATTTAATTGATCGCTTTCTATTGTTTACGACATCGTCGTCCGTAAGTCCCCATAATGAACGAAGTAAGAGAAGGTCATGATTTAGGTTTATTCGTTTAAGTTATTATGTTTCTTATGCTTCACACTATATGCACAGGTAGTGCCGTTCCAGAGCCAGGAAATAATTCATACAATCGATTGGAAATCGAACCCACTATCGTCCTGTTATATTTAGACGCTAAAGACAATATCAGGAAGTAAATATATAAGTTACACTTTGAGCTATTAAACAGGAGTTGAAGTCAGTGACATAATTTAGTTTAACAAAGACGACTCGTTCTTGTTTGTACTTAACAACGAGTCACGGCGGTCGATTTTATTACGAAAAAGGAATGACTTTTACAACAACATGCCACTTCATGTAGTTAACTACCTTTTCCTTGATCATTGACTATTGCATATTTCCCTGTAGGTACGTAATTCTTAGATTATTTTCGATTTACATACAAATTGTATGTTTGTTATGTGAAATACCGTATCTCTACAACTGTAGAGTCGACGAAAATGCAACAATATGACCTCTTTGTGCTTCCTCAAACACATACCAGGCCAATTAATAAGGTACAAAGGAAGTAAAAAATAGTTCTCGCTACAGTAAAGCCTACGACCGTAACAGTTTTTATTGGCGTCGGTGGATCGAACCCGCACTAGAAGGTCACATTACTAAACGTTGATAGAGACACGAACCTTGCGAAAAATAATTTGTATTGTATAATTTAGTAGAAATACCTAATTCAAAGACATTGACACGCTTCGTACAGTTTGATGGATGCGCCGCTTTGTTCTCCCTCGCGCCCTCCACTCGCTTATTTCGCTGTAGTTTCTAATATAATATTATTATGTGCATTTCGTAAGAGGCAGAGCGGCTTCAAATCAACTTTGACTACATCTATTATATAAAAATACCACGTAAATGTAAATGCTCGCACGTCCATAAAGGTGTACATAAAACTTTGTGTTTGAGTAAGAGCTTTTGTTCCTTATACGACGCGTGCTGAGGCTGAGGACGTGTCACGTTGCGACATGTCACAACAAGCTGTAAAGCTTAAAGATCCCATTTATCTCGTCGGAGGCCGCAATCGTTGAACAATCGTTGTAAAAACATAAAAGTTTATCGACGACGTGCATAATTATATAGTGTATAGGTTATAGGTATTCGCCACATTTTCGTTGCAAATATTAACGAATTTACATATTGTAGCAATATTCACTTAGATATGTACAATTTCATCAATCTTGACCCACAAATGTACATTTTATAATTCACATTTCTTATTAAATCAATACGTACAACTTTTTTATATAATACAAATAATATAATGTCGCTGCAATTTAATCATCACACAGTTTTGAATATTAAATATATGAAACAAAAACGACGTGTGCAAAATATGCATTGATAAAATATATCGTTTTTTATTTCTTATTTCTCAATGTAAATAAAATGACATAAATGAAACCACAAGACGCGTCCGTCAAGTAGAGTCCGTGAGTCTGTTTCAGTAGGAACGACTCAACTCCTACTGAAACACTAAAGTCAGAGACACTATGGTTTTATTTTAATAATTATATTAATCTTATCAGAAAAATGGCATCAATTTATAAAGAATAAATATGTACAGATTATAGCTTTTAAGGAAGTACGTACTTCATAAACATATGATGTGATGTTGTGATAGTAGATCAGTTTTTTATCGATGATTTACATGTTTCTTGGAAAATAAGTATTGCGTTATAGAGTTGTGTGTTCAAATAGTAATTGTTAGTTAAGATACTTAAATTTTTTAAAAATATTTAGTACGATGGTTTTTATTATATTAAATATCCAGTTTCTTTATACAATTGCCTTAGATACTTATAAGCTTATTGAACCTCAAGCGAGGTCGTCGGTGTCCGCACTCCGCACTCCGTCGAATGTTATTGGATTAGTTTGTGTTTACTTTCTATTTCGAACACGAATTTCAGGCAGTGACTCAATATTATATGACTAACTGTGGCTTGTTTTGTCATAAATCGTACTATTATATATTTTATTTTATTTTTGGTAAAAACAACAGCTTCACGCAGTATCTCGCATATAGCAGTGAACTTAGTGTTGAGACATTCCGTTGTCCACTTCCCACCCAATATTCGAAATTACGGGATTTCGAGTGGGGGAACTCAACGTTGCCAGAGCGATGAGACAAAAATAATTCATTCCAACAAGTAGGAATCGAACCTACGACCGTTGTGCGTACAGCGTATGTCTTTCCTTTAATATTTTTCATATAAAATGGGATAGTCACTCCATTCTTCACTTACCAGAAACATTAAAAATTAAAAAAGGACTTTATTCAAAGCAATGCATTAAGTTTTAAATTATAATATGTTTAATTCAGTAAATTGCTGACTTTACAAGGAGCAGTAGTAATAAGCGTGAGTGTCCTCAGAGGGGAGAGGGATGGGGAGCGGGATAGGGAGGAGTCAATTTGTGTTACGTTGTATGAGCCACACTCAGGTTTGTTGACAGTCGCGGCCAATTTGGCTAAATGCTTAGACAGATTTTGATTAAGGTTTACTTATATTAATATATTTGGTGAACATCATTATTTCGGTATAATACAGAGAATACGAGATGTTTCTGTGTAATAATATTATTGAGTTATATATGAGGGCGTCTCGAGTATATCACTATTGAATTGTATGTATGTAACATACATACTGACTCTGTAAAACTTGTTTTTCGGTATAAATGTACGTAAATGTGTTTATTACGTACTCTACTCTACAGAATAACCGAAAATACAATATGTTTTTTGTAAAGCCATTCGATGTTATCTGCAATCCGATATGAATACCGATACCTACTGATAGAGCTCTGATAAATAGTGTAATAGCTGAATGTTTTATCACGGCGGCTGTTTTTTAATGTGCTGTTTACGTCAACTGTTGCGTTCTATCATGAAAATAAAATCAAATGCTTAATTACAAAGTAAAATAAAATTGATTGCAATGACATCTAGTTCCTTTTATCACTTCGAATGATTAACGTGTTTACGAAATTGAACTCTTCAACTGTTACGGACAGTAAGACGCGTTTCAATATTTTTATAATTCATTGTGAAGGTAAATCTTGCGTACTCTAAGTTAAAGAGAAAGAAGCTACTAAAGTAAAGTACCAGGAGCAGGTGCGCGCGTCACTTCCTGTCGCCGATATTAGAGCTTCTCTAATTCACACTGCATGGTCCTGTTATGTACTACTAAATACTAAATAACATCGTATTTACATGACTCACGTGAAAACAAAAACACGCAGAAGGTCCGGACAGGAAGCACATACTGCCTTTCATGTTATTCGTGGTCGGCCATCAGGAACAGTGACTCACTGTCACTGTTACTGATCATTTTGTGATGATGATACAAGACACCTCACACGGCAGGAGGAGAGCTGCCTCCTCCTTCTCTTAATGCTGCAATAGCGCTTCGTTGTTAATTTAACTTTGTTGTAATTGAACAAGTATATAAACGTAGCACTTTCTCGACATGTTAGATTGAACACCTTGCTGAAGATGATTTTCAATCAGAGCGTGAATAGCTGAGCTAATTGTGTGTGTTAATTATGTATAGGATGTGTATGTACGTGTGTGTACGTGTATGTACGTGTAATTGTGGTGTTTTATTAAAACACCGACGAGTCTACGAAACGATCGACAATACTAAGGTCGTCTTAACGCATCGGCATAGCGTCTTACTGTAAACGCGGCGGTTGAGAGTTCAATCCTCACTCGGGGGTGTCTACCCGTATTTCACTTCTAGGTTTTCTCTGTTAACACTGTTGTGAACTAAAACAACAATATTAAAGAGTTAAACATATAATAAATAAAAAACGGCGCTGATTAAAAACATTTACATGTATATTTAATTTAATGTATTTTTTTATTTTAATCAATTCGGTTCGCACAAGTGTACTTCCATGACGGCAGCGTCTCCTGGTCCCCTCGTCCCCTCGTTTCCTCGTCCTCATCGTCTCTACGTGATGCGGTCGAGTAATTCTAAAGCAATTGCTGATGTGAAATTCAAGCAACAATGATGCTGATATTTTATATTATATATATTTTAGCTTCACGCTGTATCCCGCACACAGCGAGAGTGGGTAGGTCGCCGAATCCTGGTGGCATTGCGTGTTGAGTGGCGGATCTCAAACCCGCGCTTTGCCTTCACATTTGAACGAAGAAATGAAAATTTTAAATATTTCATTTTCTCGAGTGGGAATCGAACCCACAACCTGTCCCGTCCATAGTCCCACGCTAGTGCCTCTGCGCAACGACCTGGCCTCAATATTTAAATTAATAAAATACAATATTAAAATATATATATAATAGACATACTTACCTAAGAGACCTTAGTGACCTTACATCTGATGATCTTCAAATTTGTGATATTTAGAAAAAATAAGGAAACAATTAAGTGATATTTTATGAGAGCATCTTTTGGTTTCGTTGAATATGTATGTATGTGGCAAAATGTCAACGAGTGACTTAGGTGTTGGAAGGTTGATCAATGTCATTTACATTTCGATTTGTATATTCCGTGATGTGCGATGCATTCGATTTATTTAGGATAATGTAAAATGTCTTCAATTCCTGGCAAAAAACTATTCAATTTTGAATATTAATATTTAATATTTGTACAATTTCTACTTGATCAAAAGTAATTATAATAGCAAAATAATATATTGTCTTTTAAACTATAGTGCGTCTACTCTATATATAAAATATGTATACGATAAAAATTCATTAAAAAAATAATGACATTTATTATGACATATATACATATATTCCTATTTATTGACTTTTGTGTCTCTATAGATTATTTTGCATTTTTAATTTGCGTATATTTTAATATACATAAGAGGCTAATAAATTTGGGACGACATTTGAATAAATTAAAATGCCTCGTCAATCGACGTCTACAACATTCCACACGTATACAATAATATATTTTTAAAACATTCGAAAAATATGTGTTTTCATCACTTAATTAGGTCACGAAACTTGCTGGAATTAAAATAGTAAAGATCATTGAATATTGCGTGAGCGCATGCGTATGGGTGTGTGCGTGTGTATACATACACGTAAATAAACAGTGATCGCGGGTGTGTGCGTGCGTCCGCGGTCGGAAATGCGGAACAACGATGGCCACTCTCTTATTTCCCACTCCCACACGCCACAGATATATATTATTATACATAATTTCTACATAACGCTATATTTATATATATTTTCATTGTTATAATTTTTTACATAACTTATTATAATTATTATTTGAGTAATTAAAGCACTCTGTCATTGACGTCTTTATATTTAAAAAATAACTCCAAAAAATTTTCCAGTTATATTTTTGAAATTATGTGTAAGTGCTTACCTATATTTGTATGTAACTGCAAACATTTCGTTATATACAAATATTTCAACCAACATTAACTCTTACTTCAGATTCTGAAGATACGATCGATCTCACGAACTGTTTTATTTGCAATCGAAGCAATCGTGGAGACCGGAGAGTAACCGCGGCGCTTTGATGGCGTCTTGGAGATGTGGCTCACTCCATTATTGATCTAGAACACGTAAATTTGATAACTTTTAAAAGGAATGCTTTTAACTTCGTAATTAATTTACACATTGCATGTATAGCTGTTGTATTTATCAATGTTAGTTCAATATTGACTGAATATTCTCTATTGGCGACTAGCAATGTGAATAGTGGCTGCGTAGAGTTTTTGACGTTAACTTGTTCGAATACAGTTGTGTTTTAGTTTTTGTTTATTTACGTTTCCTAAATAATTTAAACTTAAGAGTTAAACAATTAAAGAAATATTATTTAATGTTCTCTCAGAAAAATGAAATTAGAAACATATTTAAAAGGTTAATTAATAATATCAATATCTAATGCTGCTATAACTAATGTCGGAAATCATCATGGGTCCCACTGTACGCCATATTACGTAAGGAATGCTCAAACTGATACAAGAATAATACAAGAAAATATTATAGTTAATTAGACAAATGATATGAACAATCACTTTCCACTTGAATTAAATAATGATTGAAGCCGACAGCGAGCGACGGACCCGGTGAGGGTAAGCGAGGTACAGGCCGATAATATCAATAGCATTTGATTTCGTGGTGCAAGTCCTACCTACCTACCTACCTACTATAAGAGGTATGAGGTAACGGCGATCGACCTCATAATTGTTGAGTAGCGACCGCACTGACACCCTGCACAGGGCACGCTGCAATACCGAAGATCAAATTTACAATGTTTCATAAGTTAAAACTTAAATGTAATTAAAATTGTTAATTCCATTTTATACAAGTCCTCCCGATCTGACGTCGCGTCGCGTCTGTTTTTGTGCCATTCTAACGTAATCAATCACGGTCGTTATTGAAAAATAAAGGATTTAACTATATTCATAGAACAATTCAAAGTATACATATGTGCATACGCCAGGTATGAACGGGGCAGTGGCTGGCGCTAGTACCCAGCGGAGACTATTAAAGAGCACTTTCAATTTACATGAAAACTATAATGTAACTTAATCGAGATATATTCTCCCACAGTCCGAGAGTCAGTCAATTAACTGTAACAGTCCCTATATAAGGCGTCTTGGCCCCGAGTGTCTCGCCGCGTCAGACAGGCCTCAAGAATAGACTCCCACCGTCCTCGACTCGATACTGCCTTGATACTGCTGCTCTAATGCGTAATATTAAATAATTCAAACTTTAATTATTATTCTTTTTACAAAATATGTGCAAAATAAGTGTTAATAGTGTTTTTTTTTTTGGGGCAAGCATCAAATTACGTGACCAAAAAGCATCAGATAATGCCTACATCTTCTCTTCACTCAAAACTGTCTCGTTTCATTATTCAACTAAACAAAGCGACACTAATATGGATGATTTATTTTTAACATTAACATATTAAATCTCTTGATGGCCTTCTTCGTCGATCTCATTCTTCTTCTTCGATCTGGGTAAGCAGAGCGATTTCTACCTCAGAGCGCAGGTGTCCGCGCGCCGCTTCTGCTCTCCTCAGGTAGAACGAGGTTCAGTTTTTTCCCCTCCTTATCTGCAGTCGCCAGTGATGTAACGGTTCCTTCTGAAGTTATATCATACACCAACAAACAAAAAACCGATATGAGTTAAAATACCAGTTCTATTCTATTATTTGATTACAGCGTCGATACTGACCTCGTCTACAAAGTAAATAAACAGAATATGAAATAAAATAGTAAAAGTGACATTCATATATTGACAGTTATACAAAAATTGTAAAATCGCGAGCACTAGACCGCGTCACCGACGACGTGGTCGGATGTCTTTATTAAAATTAATATTCACATACAATCTGTACTATATTTTTAATATCAGCATTTTACGTGGAAATTCCATATGTAATTTTGTATTCGCAATAAATAAATACAGTGCCAGTATTCGTGAATCATGTTATTACGTTTATCCTGATCTGTAGTGTTGTTCGTATTTCAATAAACGCGTGCTCTAATACGTAATCATCAGCCAATGTTGAGAAGTGGCCATATTCCTCTTGTTGTATACAATTTAATGTACATTAACCTAAAATATTACAATCTACTATTATTTCCGTATTAAGGCCGTCGTGGCCCGGCAGCACAACGGTGTGACTGTAAGCGAGGCGCTTGCGGATTCGATTCCCATTCGGGGGAATGAAATATCAAACATTTTCTCGCTCTGGTAAAAAGTCAAAGCGCGGAGTGCCACTCAACGGAGTATCTTAAGATTAGATTCCCGCGCCCTACCTCACTATATGAGATATACAGGTAGAGTATAGATAGTAGCTATATGCTTTATTACAAGCACTTGGATAACAGACGCCGCTGTTCCGTAGTTGTGTGAGTAATTTGAACCATCTACAAGTTATGCGCGGAATCTTAAGAATTCCTCTAAAGCCGTCGACGCGCGTGCACTTGCAGCACTTTACGGAGATAAGTTACGTAAGTCGGAGATACCTCGGAGTTGACATTGCTCGGCGCTTATGGAGACGGTATATTTCTTAGTTTAAAATATGATATTGAACTTGATTCAGCAGTTTTGAATTAGGTTATTTATTGAGTTTCTTGTATTTACTACTGTCCATCTACTAAGTACAAGCATACGAAATAACATACACGAATTGAAATATCATCAATATCTAATTGGCTTAGAACTGTGTCAACACGTTACGTTACATTGTCATAATTTACGAGAAAGATCTGTGAAATGGCTATATTTATATAAACAAATAACAAACGTGACACACTCGTACAATAAAAGCGAGTGGTCCTGTAAGAGTGTAACAGAGATCGCGTCCGACGGATGTTAACGTCGCCAACTCACACGTTACTTCGGTGTTCGTGTAGGTATCGGTATTTGGCAGCGCGACCTGCACGAGAGCACCAGGTCTGTACCTGGTACAGTGCAGCTGTATCTTCGGTATAAATGCGCGGTCTTGACACACTTAGTGTTCCGATCCGACTCACGACTGTGTAGGTGGAGGGTAAATATACTCGTCGTATATTTATTCTCCCGGGGAATTACCGTTTTATTACTGGAACTGAATTGGATAAAACTATAAAAATCTGTATCAGTAGGATACATTATAAGGTAAAGGTAGGTACTTAATTTTGTAGTTTGTGAGTAAACCTTTCAAGCACCACATATCTGTTGAATGCCTTGTCTGTGGCAGCCTTTCAGGTCGATGTGATCTGGGTACCTTCAAAAAGCCTGTAGCTCCTCTGGTGTTACACGTGGTGAGCGGCGGTGATCACTTACCATCAGGTGACCCGTACGCTCGTTTGCCTTGACTTTTTCCATATCAATAATCCTGTTGTTTTACATATCAAACTTACGAATATTTAAACGATAAGCTTTTAACAAGCACCTTGGGCAGTGATTGTAATTTTATGTAATAAGTAAAAGGACATTTTATGTTAGTAGCAGTAACCTAATTTGAGTTTATGTAAGTGACTGCAGGTAGTCTCTCGACGGTTACGTGTTTTGAAAGGCGTGTAAGTGCATCGTGAACTCCGATCGCATCTCGGAGTAGATGAGGCGATGACTGCGGAGTGATATTGTGTAGTGATATTTTATTTGGATCAAAATGGTTTCTCAATTATAATTTTATTTAGCCATCTATATTAGATAAATTGCGGCGCTAAGCTCGGATACTTAACATATAATGTATCAAAAATCGTAATCGTTTATATCCAAATATCTTAAAATGTACTCGTTAGCAGTTAGTTTCAATACCTAACGCGACACGTCACTGTCACTCTTACTAATTGCAAACGTGTCTTACGTAATTCAATTTTTATTTGATTTATTTGTTGACGCAAATTCAAATTTTTATCAGCTTTTTTTGAAAAAGAGAAGTAAAATTACAAGCATATTTGAATATCAATGACATATTAGAATGAATGAGGAGAACGTGGATTATAATTATTAATAATATAAATAGCTATAATTAATACGCTTAGCACATGATTATAATTTTGTAAGTAAAATAATGTAAACTCTCAGTCAGATAAATGTATACATACCCAAAGCTTTCACTCTTTATCATATACCAGCTAAAACCAGTTTCACTCTGTAACCCGCAGCAGGGTAGGCAAAAGGGAACCTACTTAAGACACTCCGTTCCACGCCTTTCGGGGAATTCCGCAGACATTGTGTATGTGAGTGGCGGAAATCAACGACGCGCTTTGCCTCGACACCAGAACGAGGAAATGAGAGTATATAATTTAAACAATATTCCATTTTCTCAAGTGGGGAGTACTTATCTAGTAGTACGTAGTAGTAGTGACGGGAAGTATAGCGTCTAATGACTTAACTTAACTTAACTTAATTTCACGCTTTATCCCTAGCGGGGTAGTCAGAGAGAAC
>DWAE01000229.1:0-18465 GCA_018237945.1 Heliconius sapho
CTCTCTGACTACCCCGCTAGGGATAAAGCGTGAAGTTAAGTTAAGTTAAGTTAATAAGATAAAAGAAGGAAAATGTGGTGCTGTCTAATTCGTGCTTTTGTGTAAACTTTGGAAAACTTTAAAAATCAATACTGAATTACTATTAATTATAGAGCTGACAATGTGTTTGAATTGCTGATCAAATCTCAGGAAGTACTAATTCAAATTCAAAAAAAAATTATGCTGCTTAGTTTATTTGTCGAGAAAGGCCATATTATTTCAATGATAATAACAAGTATATAGTAACTTTGACTACGCCACGCGGAGGAGTCGCAAGTAAACGTTAATATTACACAAATTCCAATCTTGGATTGAACCCACGATCCTTACCATAAACAACTACTATGCAAAAAGGTTATTAAAGTTCATTCATCTCATGAATACTTAAGTATTTCTTTGTTTAATAAAGCTGTAATACTTCCTGTATTGACGTCCTTCGTAAAATGCTTTCCTGATTATTGTTAATTATATTGATTATTTGTTTTCATCTTCACGAGGAGACAGAGGGAACCTAGTGTTAAAACATATCCGTTCTCCTCTCATCGTCTAGTTATAATAATAATATACTTATTCATCAAATTAAATTTAACAAATTGCCTCTTAAACCACGAGGTGTGCGTTGGTAGCCGAACTAGTATAAACTGTGCCCACCAGCGTCTTTGCCCCTTTACAATTTTAATAAAATTTTAAACATTTCAATCAATTAATTATAAGTTAAATATTATAAACATCTAGTTATCGAGACATTGAGTGGTTAGAGGCGAAACTCAACGCCGAGCTTTATCTCGTTACCAGGCCGAGAAAATTAAAATAAAAAATTAAATAAATCAGCTTCACGTTGTATCCTGCACACAACAGAGTAGGCAGAGGGAACTTAGTGTTAAGACACTTCGTTCCTCAATTTCCGCCGAATTTTTCGAGAGAATGAATTATTTTCATTCCCCCGCTCTGATAACAAGACAAAGCGCGACGTTAGATCCGCTACGTTGAGTAGCGGATCTACACAACACAATATCTTAAAATATTGAACGGAAAATGGGGAATGGAGTGTCTTAAAACTCGGTACCCTTTATATGCGGGAAACAGCGTGAATTGATATCTTAAAAGCAATAAATAATAATTGTTTATTATCAAAATATGAAATTATAATTTGATTAATCGATTGTGGTTTTGCCGTTTATGATAATCATGTTTGACGCCAGTCGGCATGTTTATGGTTGCAATCGATGGTTGTGTGTTCGATGCCCACTCACGCTGTATATCCGCACATAGCAGGATAGGCAGAGGGAACCTGTTGTTGAGAAAGTACGTACGTTAACTTTTCGCTGTAGTATGATGGTTATAGTTATTTAAATTATCTTTATGGTTCAAGTCTATTAATATAAAGCAATATGTCAAATTGAGGCGGAGAGTGGAGAACGGAATGTCTTGATATTATTATCTTTCTGCCATGAGTTATGACTTATGAGGGGAATGAATTAGGCTGCTGTTTTATTAACCGAATTCCTTAAGAAAAGGAGGTCAGCAATTCGACTTTATTTTATTTATGTTTGTTACTTCAGAACTGTTCACTGGTTGAACCGATTTTTATTGTTTTTTTTATTTCAAAGCTGGTACCTCCTGTGTCGTCTCATTTCAATTTAGTCCATTTGTTATCACAAATGGTATCTATGAGAAAATCAAATAAGCCTTAAATTTGCATTAAGTAGGGGCACGAAGAATGGACGAATAACTTAATATCACACCAACCAATTTCGATGATTCTTTTTTAGAGGTCCGGACCTCGTAAAGAAAAAAGGAACCCTTATAAGATCAGTTTGTTGTCCGTCCGTCCATCCGTCTGTCTGGCAACAGCCTTTATATAGGAACTCTTGGAGATATCGAGTTGAAATTCAAACCATATACTCAAGATTACGGTCCATTAATTTCCTGATAAAATCCTATTTCTACATTTACTTAAAAAAAGATATGGCCGTTTATATCTCAAAAAAACGCGTATTTTAACACTATGAAGGGAATCAAAAATTAATAGGCTACTTCCGACCTAGGGAGATAGAATCTACAGGATTCAAGGATAGTTTGGGGAAAGTTTGGTTAGGTTCTGAATTATGGAATCCGGTTGAAATTGAAGGAGCCGACTATTTTGTAACCAGTCGCGTTTTTTACACTTTATGCCCCAGCACCACGACTGGGCTCTCGCTAATAAATACAAAAATGTTTATGTTTTTATAACATATTTTTTATCATTTTAAAAAACCCATTAAAAAACAATTAAAATGACTTCTGAAATATTAATTTAATTAGTTCTGACTCTTATATGATTGTAAGTAGTACAATGACAGTATCGCAGTAACAGAGTGTCTGACTGTAAACGTGATGAAGAATTTGATGGGTTTAATGCATTAATCTCAGGAACTACTGGTTTAAATTGAAAATATATGTTTGTGTTAGATAATCTATTTATGGAAGAATATAGCCTATATTCGATATTACGTACGTCACATTGTCTTGGGTGCGTGTGCATAGATCATGCAATTTTTTTTGCTCCACACTGTATCCTGCACATAACAGAATAGGCAGTAGGAACCCGAGTACTGAAGATTAAGATACTTCGTTTCCATTAAGACTTCCGTTCCCTCATCGAATTCTGGAGGCAATACGTGTTGTTTGGCAGAACTCAACGCCGCACTTTGAATTGCTACCAGAGCGAGGAAATTAAAATATTACATATTTCATTTTGGTTTACATTGGCAAGCTTTATCTCCAACGCCACCACGGCCTCATATCACCACCACTTATTACTGAACAGTCTTCAATAGAACAGTTTGTTTAAAACATTTTTATTTGAGCCCCGACACTAAACATGCAATATCTAGAAAATAGGGCGGTGCGCGAGGAACGGAGTGTCATGACACTAGCCTCCTCTACCTATCCATCTATATGCGGGATATAGTGTGAAATAATAAAAAAAATATTCTCATTACAACGGAAAATTCCTTTGTTTTCGCCTTTAAAGTAGAAACTACTTTAACTATTTATAATATCAATAATATTAATAGTATTATAGAATTAATTATATATGAAGGTCCTACAACGGGTTTTTCTGTTTTTTTTTATTTTACTAATTTTATGGTTAAAAGAATTTAGAAGACTGGCCTAGTCGTGGTCCAGGGGCACAAGGGCACACGTATGTGACTGTAAACGCGATTGGTCGTGGGTTCGATCCTCCCTCGAAGAAATTAAATATTTATTTAAATTGATATGTTATTTTTTCGCTTTAATGTGTTGCGCCGCTCAATACGCAATGCCTCTTGAATTCGATGGAAAGTGGCGGAACTCAACACCGCGCTTTGTCTTGGTACCACAACGAGGTAATGAAAATAGCTCGTTCCCTCGAGTGGAATCGATCTCATAAACTCATACAGTCACAGGCTGTGCCGCTGCGCTACGATGGCCTTAATCATTCTAACTTTTTAACATGTTTTAGAAATATGTAATATTCTGGATATAACTCAAAATTTCATACAATAATCAAGCCTTTATATTACACTAGGTTGTGTGTGGGTCCAATATACACTCGACGGAATGGATTTATTCCCACTCTCTATTTCTCTGCTATGTTCGGAATACAACGTGTAATTAGAAAAGGACTGCATTTGAACAACCAAATTTTGCGACTAATTTGCGACAAAAGTTTTATAAAGATGAAATTTATCTCAAATTAAATATACATTACAAACACTTAAGTCGCTTCTTCAAAGACAAATACACAATTTCTTATAAAATATACTCTAGTTTGCACAAAAACACATAAAAATCCTCACAAAAAACTTACCTACACACATAAAAACACTAAATTTACACTAATAACACCAAAAAAAACACTATTTCTGTATATATATTAAAACAGAAACATGTCAACACGTCTGCCCACAAGAAGGATAGACAACGAACTGGTTTCAATTAAAGTATGTAATTACTTATGACGCTAGTCATTCACTTTTTTTCCGCTTCACGCTGTATCACGCACATTGTAGGGTAGGCAGAGGAAACCCAATGTTAAGTAACGCCCTTCTTACGTACCCGAATTTTCGAGGTATCGGATCTGGAGTAACCTAATGCTGCATAGAGCTGCTGTTAGAGTGAGTAAATTTATTAATTTAATTATTTCTTCTAGTGGTAATCGAACCCGTTGCAATCACTTTTACAGCCAGACGCTGTTCCATTGCGCCGTGACGGTGTTTTGTATACTTAAATTACTTTTTTTTCGTATACTTACCTACTTAAATATATATCTTTTTATTTTCTTTTGTTTTCTTTATATTGTGCAATAATACGAAAGAATAGTGCCTTGAGGTCGTCAACGTAAACGCGACGACTGTAAATACGATTCCGACGCAGGGGAAAGGATGGATTATTTAGGTACATTTAGGTACAGGTAAAAAAAGGGAGACAAAGGACGGCATTGAGTTCCACAACTCACCACACAATATTTTAAGGCACATAGTGACTTAACATTTTTTTATTTGTCATTATGTAAAAAAAAAGAATTTAGCAATAATTAGCTGTTCCTCATGTCCCTCCCACTTAAGAGACATTTAAAGGCGGAGCTCCACGCAGCGCTTTATCTAACTTAACCACGATAATTTCGGTTTTTTAAACTGATTAGGCGCAATGATTTAGCATTAAAATTCGTCTCGTAGGAAAATTGACACATAATTTGCTATATTTATTAGATATTATTGTATTTACCCACTTGGGTTAAATAAAGTGCGGAGTTGGGTTCCACCCAATACCTAATATTGTCTATCTGTTCTAATATTATATAACCCTTCCTTAGCAGTCAGGAAAAATAGAAGAGCTTATTTAGTTGAACGAGCTTCTCTCAGGAAGACAGGCAGTATTGGTTTGGAATGATTTTGTTTAGTTTCACGCTGTATCCCACACATGGCAGGATAGTCAGAGGGAAATTGAGAGTCTAGTGTTAAGACACTTCGTTTCCATTAAGACACTTCCGTATTTTCCGCAGAATTCCGGATTTCGTGTTGAGTAGAGCAAATTCGATAGTTTTTGTCTTGGATATTGAGGATATTGTGGTGGATATCCATTTATCGAGGAGAGCTTTGCCCGCGTCGTCAAATCGAAATAACTCCTCGTTGTGTCTGACGCATGATACGTTCTACCGGTACCTACCACAGGTACAGTAGGTAACATCGAAACGATAAATTTGAATAGATGAGTAAATGGACCATCTAATACAATTATTCAGCCCTGGATTATTCAACACTGGTTCCACCAGTAGTTCCTGAGATTAATGCTTTAGATCAAACAAACTCTTCAGTTTTAAAATATTAAGGATATTTTTAAAATTACCTACTATAAGTTGAATGACGCAACCAAACGCCGCGTTTTGAAATCAAAATCAGAGTCTTTCATTTATCATTAATTTGAACTTAGAACCCATAATGATAAATTTATCATTAAAGTCCCTTTTCCAGTACATTTTGAGTCATTGTGATGAGTAAAAATTTATAAATTATTTATAAGGGAAAACCAAAATTAGTTATACTAATGTTTATATACAGAGAATCGATTATTATGGTGGAAATAGTCGGTTTGATTCCCAGATTTTAGTAAGATTAGAATATTTTTTTGTTTAGTATAATCTACTTATACCTCCGTTACTGCGTTAGTGACAGACAACACAACCGGAACTGTGCGGCGTAGAACGCTGAATCTTCTCATATATGTTCCTTCCGATTTCAGTGTATGACAGGGGTTCCCAACTTTTTCTTGATCAAAGACCATTTTTATATCATTCTTGGTAGCAGGCACTATGCATCCTACATGTATAGTGGTCCCTATAGTAAAAATTACCTGTGATAATCAAACATAAACTTCCCGTCACCATCCCCAGTCATAAAGTTAAAATCGTTCACGGACCATATTTAGGCTTCTGCGGACCACTGGTGGTCCGCCGACCACTGGTTGGGAACCACTGGTGTATGGGAACACTAAGACACAATTTCTAGAAGTTTCTACGGAAACTGGATGAAAGAGCCAAGTTTCAGTAACAACTTGTTCATAAAGAAACCATGAATTTTGGTTATTTTCAATTTGTTTTTCTGTCTATGAATAGAGGTAAAGTGGTAAGCTTTTTTTAAATTTATGACACTACGTTCTCCACTCTCCGCCGAATTCTCGAGGCATTACTACTTGAGTGACGGAACTCACCGTACCTGGTAACCTGGTGTTAAGACTCAGTGGTGTTAACACTCAGTTCCCATTGAGACACTTCTGTTCCGCACTTTCCGCTGAATATGGTACTTAATAATTTTCTTATATGATTAAGTAGAAACAGAAATTTGTACCTACCATGTTGTTATAAATTTTTACTTAACAAAATTAACATACAATATGTACGTTCAAATGTCTTTTTTTTGAGGCCAGTCGTGGCGCAGCGGCACAAAATGTGACGGTAAGACCGACTGGTTGTGGGTTCGATCGCCACTCGAGAAGATGAAATATTCACTTAAATTAATATTTCCATTTCTTCGCTCTGGTGTCCAGGCAAAACCGCAATGCCTCCAGAATTCGGCAGAAAGTGGGGAACGGAATATTTTAACACTACGTTCCCTCTGCCTACGCAGCTGTGTACAGCGTGAAGCTGATTTGAAATGTCTTTTTCATATCTACACTCTAGTAGCTTAACAAAATTTGGCGTTGAGTTCCGTCACTGTCTCTTTCTACAGTGCTATGCGGGAAAAAGCGTAAGGTGCATTTGTGCAAGTGGTATAATTTTAAGATATTATTTTTAACAAAAAACAAACCGACTTCAAACAAACTTCTTAACTTTGTTAAAACAAATAATTAAAGAAAGATTTAATAATTTTGAAGTTGGCGCCAAGTAAAACAAATAGGCTTAGTAATTTGATATTGTAGTAAGGTTGTTCTTGTATCAGCTTGTCACCGACTTCAAAATCATAAAATTTTATTATTGAACCCTTATTTGAGCCCTTAGAGGTGAAAACAAGAAACACGTGTTCAATGAAATATTTTAAGGAGTCTGAATTTCAAATTTTATAAAAATCGGTGGTGTTTTAAAAAAATCCAAACAATACAAACTTTCAACCCCTATTTCATCCCTTTAGGATAAAAATTTTTCTAAATCCCTTAGTGGGTATCCAGATTATAAAAATAAACGTCTGTCCAAATGTCACGTTTCTACGCACAGCGGTTACGGCTGTGCGCGCGTCTTACCTCAGTCAGTCAGGTGTACATGTCCTTTTATATAAATAGATAGATTTGGATAAAGTACACATCGATTTTTATGTATTCAATTGAATAAGAAATAATTTTATAATGTGTAAAATAATTTCATAAATAAAATTTTATTTTTTTTATTAGTAAAACATAAAAGTTACTTATGATTACTTTATGTTTTACAAATAAAAATAAAAGTTTATCTATGAATCATTGCTATCTCTAGAAGGCCATGGCGTGGTCTAGACGCCGCCGGGGAGATACATGCTGTCGTCGGCTTTTATTTTGAACTTTTAAAAGACGCCGTCGCGGCAGAGGGGCACAGGGGTGTGACAGTGACGCGACGGTTGTGGGTTCGATCGCCACTCGAGATTAATTATTATTTATAAAATTTTCATTTCTTCGCTCTGGTACACAGGCAAAAGCCCGGCATTCAGTTCCGCCACACGTTCAACAAGCAATGCCTCGAAAAAATAGGCGGAAAGTAGGGAACGGAGTGTTTTAACTGCGGGTTCAGTTTGCCTTCCCTGCTGTGTGCGGGATACAGCGTGAAGCTGATTATTTAAAGGATTACAATACGCAGCATACGAAGGGTGACATGACGCGATGACCGCTCTGCTCCTGTATATTAAAACTGTGATATCTTTTAAAATATCCATTTCGCTGATGTGGTGTAAGTCTATTGTGGTCTGTATAAAGGGCACAACGCATCTAACGTACATAATTTGATTGGAATAATAATAATGTATTCTTGAAAATAGTTTCGAAATGATCCATCCTTATGCCCATGGACATACGTCGCTGTAGCGGATAGTGGCTTTTTTTCATTCCTCAGGAGTGCTTTGGGCTGTATAGCCTTAAATAACTAAATGATTATTTTTTGCGCCATCGAATTACTTTAACTTTGTTTTTTTTACATAGTTAAATGTTACATACAATAAGTACTACTACTACTACAAAAATATCGACGTCCACTAGTAAATAATAAAACTGAAATACTTATACTTTGTATTAATATTTCCAATAGATTCTTACAAATGATGTTCTAGGGATTTTTCAATATTTTCACTTCACACTATCTCCATGTTGTGAGGCTAGTCAAGGCGCAGCGGCACAAGCTATCGACTCTAAACATGCTCATTGTGGGTTCGATTCCACTCAACGAAATTAAATATTCAATAATTTAATTTCCTCGCTCAGTCGTTATCGAATTTCGCTACACAACGAGCAATGCCTCGAGAATTCGGTGGAAAGTGGGGAACCTACCATTTAACTATGAAAAAGACACATAATATACTTAAAATATTTAATGCTTACAGTTCGAAAAATAAATAATGACATACATTTCTTTGTTCTTATTATAATAAAGTAACTTTAAGCATCACATTCGCCAAAATAAAATTAGAAAATTGCCTCAATCGGGAACGAACTTAATTAAGCTTATAAAATAATTTTATTATTAATATAAATTATAAAACATTTATAGTTTTCACTAATATTATAAAGTTGGAGTTTGTTTGTTCAAAAGCCCGCCAGGCCAATAGAGGCCACCAGCCTGCGCTTCAGACTATAGCCTATATACAGCCTTCAGCCTTCCTCAATAAATTAATTATACAAGAGGCTAGTGTTACCAGAGCGTGTAATAAAAGAAATATCAACAGAAACAATACTCTTTTTGCTTTTGTTTTTCTTTCTCTTCTTTTTCCAATTGCACTCTTGCTTCTTCTACGTTCTTCATTAGTTTCAAGTCTTTTGCACAATCGTCGATAATTTTTTGGAAAAGTTCATCTGAAAAAAAGAAAGTTTCTTTTTATGGATATTATTTTTATTAGAAAAGACTACATAAAATTATTGTAAATTATTATTATATATTTTATATAATTTACTCTTTTTCGAAAATTGATTTCGATTTCGGTCACGATTGGTACATGTATGTATGTATGTATGTCTTACCAACATTTTCCCCTGTCTTGCTAGACGTAAAAAAATGTCCATGCAATCCTTGTGAATATGTCGCTACCAAGTCTTCGGGGACTTCCCGTTGCACTAATTCCGAGTCTAAAAGATCTTTTTTCGTACCGCAGAGGTACACTTTACAGTCCTAAAAAAGAAAATTATTAAACTTTTTTTCGCTTTAATTTGATATATTACTTACACAAATATTGCAAAACGACAAGTCGATGGCCCGAGGTAAAAAAAATATCGAAAGTGAAAAATCGCAAATTTTGCAATTGCTCTTTTGAGTTAGCATTAGCTTGACACCGATTTCAAAATTATAAAGTTCGTTGTATGAAGTTAGTTTTTTTTGTTAAAAATTAATTTATTTACGATTTTAAATGATGGATAGACCTTAAGAGGATGCTTTCCGAATGAACCTTCCGTAGTGGTTGTACCATGTAAAACTTCAATCTTTATGAGATTTATTGAGCATGCTAACATTTTGGCATATTGACAAAAAAATACATAAAAAATATTCGTGCGGATTGGGATCTCCTCCTTTTTTAAAGTCAAAGTCTTTTGAGAACATCCTCTTTTTTGAAGTTATTGAAAAGAAATGCAACGATGAGAAATCTCACTTCTGACACCCATTTTAACAATGTTTTTCCTTGTAACTATAACAGTATATTTTTTTACCAACCACCAACCAAAAAAACAACTTGTTCAATTTCAAACGGATCCCATAATCGGAACCTAACCAAACTTTCACCAACTATCCTTGAAGTGTATCCTTTCAAATAAAAAGAGAACCATCAGAATCAGTTGATGTGATATTGAGTTATTCGTTCATTTGTTGCGGACGTATTGCAAATTTAAGACTTATGTGGTTTTCTCATACACACCATTTGAATTAAAAAAATATTAAGGGCAGTTATACAGGCGAAACTTAATGCCGAACATATAACTACATATTATTATAAAAATATATATTTTTCTCACCTCCTCCACAGTCCTCAACTCTTGCAACCAGTGTCTCAATCTTATCCATGAATTATGTGAACTTGGTTCATAACATATTATAGCAGCATGAGCACCTCTATAGTACATTTTTGTCATTGCTTCATATCTAAACAGAAAAAATATACATAATTTAAAGGCAAAAATAACACAATGGGTAGTTCAATAAAAGTTAGTATTAAAATAATATTCTTAATAATATGCATATATTATAAATGGGGAACAAGTGTTTTAATGTTAAAATGGAGTATCTTAACACTAAATTCTGAGATTTTATCTGCTTACCCTGCTATCTAGTGTGAAGCTAAAATATATGTATATGTGTACGTATATAAGTTAAACTATATATATAAACACACAGAGACCAGTTCTGGTGTAGGGGCACATAGTGTGATGGTAAATGCTATTGGTTTTGGGTGCAATCCCTACTCGAGGAACTTCATTTCTTCACTTTGGCGTTGAGGCGTTCAGCCACTAAACACACAATGCCCCCAGAATTCGGAAAATAGGAAATGAAGTGTCTTAATACTAGGTTCCCTCTGCCTACCCTTCTGTGTGTAGGATACAGTGTGAAGCTAATTTATTTATTTTTTATATCATACAAAATTGCATACCTTTCGCTGCCAGCAGTATCCCATATACCAACATTAAAATCTTTTCCATCTGAATGCATTTGTTTTGCACAAAAAGCTGCACCTATAGTCTGTTACAATAATAAAATACAAAAAAATTTAATAGTAATATTTCCTTAACACTAATGATATTGGCTGTTGTGGCAGAGCAGTAAAATTTCTAAATGTAAACACAATGATTGTGGGGTATTCCTGCTCAAGCAAATATATTTTTGTTGTGTTCTGCCACTTAATATACAAAGTCTGGAAAATTTGCTGATTTTTAATATACAATATATATTAACAAAAATGTATTTATAACTATGGAAGATGTCATTATAATATAATATAGTGTATAATTATATAAAATGAGTTAAAGTAAATTATATAATAATTGGTTAGGCCAGTTGTTGCGCAGGGGCACTGTTTGCTTGTAAATGGGACTGGTTAAGGGGTTGACTCCACTCGAAGAAATTAAATATTTATTTAAATTTATATTTTATTTCTTTGATGTTTAGGCAATGAATGGTGTGGAGTTCTACCACTCTATTGAGTGGTGGATCTCCACATCGTTTGGCATTGCGTATTCGCAATGCCTCCAGAATTAGGCGGAAAATGGGAAAGGGAGTGTCTTAACACTCGGTTCCCTCTGTCTACCCTGCTATGTACAGGATACAGCGTGAAGCTGATTTGATTTACATAATAATGAATGTTATTGTTAAATAATTATTATTTCTAATAATATTTGATTAAATCTAAAGTCAGATAGAAGAAATTGCTTAAAATATTTTTTCTTTGTTATTTAGAACAACAAACACAACAAAGATAAATAATTATTTAAGCAATTTAAACAAAACAACGAACAAAAAACAAGGTATATAACTTTGAAATATAGTTGTTAAATATAACATAACTTACATTCTGGTAAGGAGTCCCTGAATTAAACCTACAATTTACAAATCTTAGGACTAAGCTAGTTTTTCCGACATGTTCACTCCCCAAAAGGACTATTTTAAAATCACAGCGGCTCATTTTTCTGTTGTAGATTCCTATTTCGATTATAAAAGTATTTTTTTTATGTGTTAATTAACTCATATTTCAGTTTTTTCTTTTATTTTTTATATAAATATTCATTGTTTATAAATTATAGAATATAAACAATGATATTTCAACTTCAATCAAAGCCTATTGTATAAAAAACATCTGTGAATCTTATGACCAATGTCAAATTCAATTTGATAGTTGTCATGTAAAAATACTGCCAGTCTAAAAACATTTTAATTTTAAATAATGTGCCCAATAATTTTTTTTTAAGAAATATATTGGTATTATTAGAATTTTTAGATTATTTTTTTTAATTCAAACCTATAAAATATATTTTTAGTTATTAATAATTATTATAAACTAAGGAATTCTTTCTCCTTTTCTGAAATCCTTTATAAATTTATACTTTTTTGGTGTAGGAATTAATATCATATGTCAGAAGCTATTTTACGGATGGAAAGTTACGTTTCTGTTAACACTGTATATATATACCAATGACCAAAAGGTCCTAAAATATGCATGTAATTGAGAAATTAATATGATTTTAATCGATATTAATCTTATAATATTACGTAGTAGTCTCAAAACCACAAACAAATGCTATTATTACAATTCAAATTTAAAAGACATATACTTAAATCATGTAATTTTATATTTGTGTGGCAAAAGTTATATTAGAAAAAGAACATGTTACATCTACAAATACACTTTTGCTTTGGTCTAAAGTATTTATAAGTATAAGTATTTCTTCAAGTTTCATCACTTTTACTTGAAAATAATATTTATTTTAAAACAGCCCATAATTTTAAATCGCATTTAAAACAAATAAAAGAAAAATAAATATAACGGATTTATTTCTTCGTGCTACTTATAAAATATTGCATAATCAAAACTATAAATCTACAAATAGAAAAATAACACATAAAAATGCAAATGCTTAAGTTGTGATATAATTCAATTTCATCCACTTTATTTCACTACTAAATTTAAATTATCTAAAGATAATAATTCCATAACATAATTATTTATATTTACAGTCATTCTCTGTTCCACAACAACACGATAGTCTTAATGATTGTATTGTAAATATGATATAAATGTTCCATTCGAGTAAACTTGAACTGACAACCTGTCATGTACTTATGGATAAATATCAATTGCGTCACTATGATCTCAAAATTTACTTTCACGCTGTATCCCGCATTAAGTAGGGTAGGTGAACTAGGTTCCTCTAGTGTTAAGACACTCCGATCTCAACGACCTGCCGAATTTTTCTAACATTACTTAGCGAGTCGCTTTGTCTTTTTTACCAGAGCGAGGAAAGGGAAATAATAAGTAAATGAGAGGTTTCCACTTCTCATTTTAACTTATCTTTTGCAAGCAGAAGAATAAATTGGTAGAACCATGTTTGTCACTCTGTTTCTATTTTTCGCCTATCTTTAACCGATTTCTGTCAGAAAAGGAGGTTCGACGGCAATTCGACTGTATTTTTTTATGTTTGTTACCTCAGAACTTTTGGCTGGGTGAACTGATTTAGATATTTGGAAGCTAGTGCTTCTCATGTAGTCCCATATTAATTGGATCCAATTCTGGCAGTGGTATCTGTGGGAAAATCATAAATTATCATTAAGTATGTGCTCGACTAACGAACGAATAACTCAACATCACGCCGCCGACCCGATTCCGAATTTTTTTATTGGAAAGGAGGTTGAAATTGAACAAGTTTTTTTTTTTTTTATTTGGTTAAAAATATAATTATACTGTATTAGTTACAAGGCAAAACATCGTTTATAATGGCTTACCTTTAGTCATAAGTAAGGGATGTTTTCATTTTCTACAGACTTCAAAAAGAGAGGTTCCCAATTCGCCCGAATATTTTTTATGTATGTTCTTATCAATATGCCAAAATGTTAGTTTGCACAAATTAATGCCTAATTAAGATTGAAATTTTACGTAGGAAAACCACTACCTACTCGTTTGAGAAGCAATCTTTTACCCATCACTTAAAGTCGTGAAATAAATAAATTTTTACCAAAAAATAACCGACTTCAAACAATAAGCTAAAGTAAAAAATAAATTCGGGTTCAATATAATGCTACAACAACTTTACTGCAATACCAAATTACTAAGCCGGTTCGCATTTCTTCGAAACAGAATCGAATCTACACCATTACATCTACAGATACTGCCTCGCTGTACCATGATAGCTTAAAACAGTGTTATGGAATCACTTTCACTCTTGGCTGGTTTCTACTTCATGATGTCTTTACATATTGCATAAATACGTGTATTATACAAAACTGCTTTTTAACTATATGCAGGTACATACTGAAGGTACATTTAAATGACTATAAGCATTAGAAGTATACCAAATATGAAAAACCTAGTGATCGATTACTATGCTTTTTACTTTTTAGAGTGATGTGATTTTTTTAGCTTCACACTATATCCTATATCACATATAGCAGAGTAGGTATAATTGACCTAGTGGCAAAACACTCTGTTCTTCGTTTTGTACCTGAGTTTAAGAATTGAGACAATGGATATTATATGGCAGAGCTTAACGCCGCGCTTTGTCCTATTTGAGGAGCGAGGAAATTAAATAATTAATTTCACGATCGAGTTGATAAAACCCACAACGTTTGCGTTTATAGTTAGATGCTGTCCCTCTGAGCCACGATGGTCACTTTGTGAAACTAAAAAAACCCTTCATTTCATCATAAAATGATGAACGTATTTTTTTTGAAATATCTGAACCTACAGTAGCATACTCTAGCAATAATGACTACAGATATCGATGAACGATAAAACCGTAATTCTTTTCATTCTCTCTGACAAAATTTGTTTAATACAATTGTAAAGAAGAACATGATACTTCTAATAAGTCAAATCATATTACAATATATGAATCAATTAATTACAACCTGTAGGATGATCAATAAATACAAAAGAAGCTATGAATGATCAACCTCTTTTGCTGAACTGTTACACTTATTAGTAAATAAAACAAGTTATAAAACATAAAGAAATTTTATTTATATCGTAAATAAAAATGTTCAAGTTGTAACAAAATGACTCAGCGATCAGCAATCGGTGTTCAAATTAGACTAGATACGTATATATTGATCACTCCCCTCTCAAAAATATTGATTTTCAACTAATGTTATTTCAACAAACAAATTTAAGCCCTAACTCAGAGTAATAAATATGATAATGCAATAATAAAATTGGTTATAAGATAACAATATGTTATTAGTAGCTTGATAAAGATACAAGTGTTTGTTTAGAGTTTTAGACTGTTTATTTTACATCTCATGTCAGAACATATTATGGTTTATTTATTTTTTCTTAGCTTCACGCTGTATCAATCAAACATCGAGTACGCAGAAGGAGTCGAGTGTTAAAAAACTCCAATCCACAGGCCCTGCCAAATTTACGAGACAAGAGAGATTGGCGTAACTCAACGCCGTGCTTTGTTACTAGAGCGAGAAGCCAAAATATTTAGTTCCTCCAAGAGTGAATAGAACCCACAACCGACGAGTTTACAGTCAGACGATGTACTGTTGCGCCACGACGGCTTAAGAAAATTAAAAAAATAAATAAAAAATCTATTGAAGTCAACAGTCTTTACTCTTTGGTGTCCTTTTTTGTGTAAAAGATATTTAATTTAACAGGTTTCAGAAACAAGAATTTCAAGAGTAAAAGTATAGAAATAAATTTATTCATAATTTCAAAATTCTGCGTAATTTTAGTAAATTTTGAAATACTCAAATAAATCATTTTTTAAAATAATAAATTCTTTAAACTCCACACGATGAAAAACCAATTATTGCCGTATTGATATTACAAGTAATGTAATAAATATAACAAGAATTAAAAAAAACAATCAAAATGCATTCAATTCAATTCCACTAATAAACTTACCACAATGATTTTATTTTATTTAAATATTAAATAAAAAAAATCTCATAACAAACCCAAAAATTATATTATTACAAGTTAGGTTAAAATAATAAATCACAAATTACAAAACACATTCAAGATTTTTTTTTTTTACTTTTTAATTTTGCAATATTAAGTAAAGACTAAAGTATTAAAGCGATACAGCCAAGGTGAAACCGTACAAAAGGAATAACCTCGATGCGATAACGTTGCTTTATCAAAACTAATTATGAATGCCAACTCAGCGACGGACCTATCTATACCTACAATATTTCAACACTGTTTCCTCCATCTCGTTTATCCCACACCCAACATTAAAGTTGCTATTTTACACACAAAAAAATATAAATTTACAGTCATACTATCAATTTATATATAATAAATAAAGTTTTAAAATATAATTTGTATTGTAAATAAAATAATATATTGATTTTAAACTGTATTTAGTATTATTTTCTTATTTTATAAACTATACATATCAATTTAAAAGTCTAAACGTTATCAATGCGTCACGTAAACTAATTCCTGTAAAACACAAGCTATTTTATACCCTATTTCTAGATGGATAAAAGTTATACAAATATGTTAAAAATGACATCACTTATTTCATTTTGTTAAGATTTAAGAGGGCATTTTAATTTGGTTGGTTCATCCAAAATGTTGCCACAACAAAAATGATTTTGTCTTTTTCCCACATAACACAGGCAGTAGCTTCACCTTCTTGGTAAAGCAATGGACGTAGACATAGTTTATAGAAAATACAATATATTGTTTATATACGGTGTGTACGCATTCGTAAACTTTTAAAATCACTTTTAAATTGAATAACAAAACAAATCTGTGTATTTACAACGTTTGTTAATAATAAATAAGTTGTTTTTCACACGTTTCAAGTAAACCTTTCTAGCCATTAATAGTTTTAACAATTGATCGGATTGAATTAGTTTATTTCTCTTCGTATATTGTTTTCGAATCTGATCGTTTTTTGTTTGAATTAAGTTTAAAGTGACATTTTAGCTGTTTGAGTGTTTAATTTGTAATGTACATAAGGATTTTTATGGTTTAGAGGCAAGATGGTTTCTTTTTGTGTAAGTATAATGACAGTTTTTACTGCTTTACCAATATTTGATAAGAAATATAATTATTAACAACGTTATAAAGCATGATTACAATGTGTTTTAAGTGTTTTAGAGGCCGTTGTGGCGCAGTGGTACAGAGTGTGATTGTTAATGGTTGTGGATTCCACTCCCATTCAGGGAAACAATAATTCTCTTCCTCCAGCAAAAAGGCAAAGCGCGGCGTTAAGCTCTGCCATTTAACACGCATTATCTCGAAAATTGAGCAGCAGAGAATGGAGTGTCTTAACACTATGTTCCCTCTGCTTACTAAATATTAGTTAAATGCTTTATTAAGTGTTATTGAAAGATAACTACTTGTTCTTACTAAAGTTCTAAACAAATAGAAACATATCAATAAACTAGTGTTAGTAGAAATATAAATATTGCAAAAGTTTTTAAAAATTATATAGAAAATGTAAACATTGTTAAATTTAGTATATTTATGAATAAAGTAATATAAATAAAATCTCTTTAAATGCAAGTATAGGAAAATTAAGTTAAAGTTATTTTTTTAAGATTTCAGAAGTTTTGTATTTACTTCTTTTTTGTATTTTTTTATAGCTTCACACTGTAACCCACACATAGCAGTGAAGTCAGAGAAAACCTAGTTTTAAGATATTTCATTCCCATTACGACACTTGAAAATTTATTCTAAACACCCATTTTCTGCCAAATTCTCAAGCACTGTATCTCAAGTGGTAATTTCTGCCATCTAAGATACAGCTAAAAATATTAAATATTTCATTCCATAAAGTGAGAATTGAACCCACAACTGTTATGTTTACAGTACTAAACACTTATGCCCCTGACCCCAATGGCTTCAATATTATATGTACTTGTTATTTATTTTCTATTATTTATTTTGTTAGTAAATAAATTGTTAAAAATAATATATGTATTTTGTCATCAAATATAAATTTGATTGAAAATATCATGCTTAAACTGTTTTGATAAAAGTTTATGACAATATAAATAGACTTACCAATTGTGGCCTTTGCTAAATTTTATCCTCAATAAATGGACTATCCAACACAAACAAAATATTTTTCAATTCCACAAATACTTCCTGAGATTTTCAGAGCTTTTAATATTTTTTTGCAAATAAATGAATTGCTGTATTAAGACATTAATACTTACTCCAAACTATATTACTGATACTAATATTATGAAGCTGAAACATTTGTTTGTTTAAATGCACTGATTGCAGGAACTACTATTGTGAATTGGTGGACTGGTGTTTCTTAGTTCATTTATAAATGGACTAAAATAAAAATAATTTGAGACAATTTAAAGAAGGAAGGCAATATATATAGCATCATGTTACTCACTTATAATGTCATATGTAATGCACAACAATTACTTCCTTCTATTTAAAAAAACAAAAGCTAGTAAAGTATAATTGTAATATAATAAGTTTTTTGATTTTCACGATTATTACATGAAACTATTTTAACCGGATTAATCGCATATATTTAGTATTTTTATACATTTTG
>DWAE01000230.1:0-18438 GCA_018237945.1 Heliconius sapho
TGGCAGAACTCAACGCCGCGCTTGTCCTCGACACCAGAGCGAAGAAATGGAAATAAAATAAATAAATATGAATATTAATTAATTTGATTATATTTAAGTTATTGTACTTCTGCGCTATGACAAAGTACGGTGTTGATTTTATCACGCAATGCTTTCGAAAACTATCCTTGAGCGGTACGTGGACAACGAAGTATCTCAAAATTAAGTTTGGTGTGCCTTCGTTGTTATATTGAGAAGACTGTAAAAAGTCTTTTTTTTCTAAAGGATTTTCAGTAAGGTTTTAAATGAGCACTGGACCCTCGATATCTGACAATATATCGACAAAAATTTATAAAAAATAGTAAATTACCTAAAAACTAAGCATTTCCTGTGTAGTTAATGTAGTAAATGCTTTAATATTCAGAACGGTCATTATGGGTATTCTGTTTCATTTCACTAAACGTTCTACTAACCGTTCTAACCGCGTGGTGTCATTAGGTGGATCTCAGAAGTCCAGTAATCGAATTTTGAAAATACTTGAACTAATTTATTCAGGCAAACTAAGAACATTGAAATAAGATCTAGGATTAATAAATTAATATCTCTTATATATATTTAGCGGGAAGTCGCCGAATGCGGAATTCGTAGGATCGATCGTTCAGCAGCACAAAAAGCAAAAATGGTGTCAGCAATGTAATGATGATGACGATGATTATACTGATGATGATCACATACTCGTATATGCAAACAGATCGGAGATCCACAATTGCCTACACCTACCAGATAGTTCCAACAATCAGTTCCATTTCAACTGCGCTCCCTATTATATAGAGTATTAGTAATGTAATTTATAATTAATTTCACATAATTATTACCAACACAACGAAGCTATCGTCGTGTTAGACAGTCTGACGTAAGTAGTTGATAAATAACGATCGATATGCTAATGAAAGGCTCTGAGACTTAGGTACATACTCTGTATTAATACATTGATGTTGATATTTACATTTATATGGATTCATTGGTTTAATTAATGTTACCTAGCATCATGGAAAATTGTTAATTTATAAAATAGGATTTTAAAAATTCGTCGTAGTCCAGTCGGTAATTGTATGATCGTTAATGCGATAATTATAAGTTCGTTTTTTCAATGAGGGACAATATAGTATTTTTCATTTCTCCGTCCTAGTAAGGCTAATTATTATGTGACTAACAATAAAATATATAGAGGGGGTTGTGGAGCAACACAATGGTTATTTCGATATATAAAAAAAATAAAATAAAAAAAAAAAAATATGAATTAAAAGTTCGTCTCGACCATTTTACTTGAGATTGCGTTGAGGTACCAATTTAAAATAATTATGCTTCTAATACAACGCAATCAAAAGATGTGAGCACTTATGCTAAATTTTGTATGGAATTCACCGCGTAGTTAAAATCTATAGTGTACTTCCCGTAGACCTATAGTTATGAATTTAGGACAATACAAATAAAGAAAAAAATCCGAAAAGTAAAAAAATATTAGTTATTTATTTGTTCATTTCATATTAAATAAATATGTACGGCCTTACGCTTATGATAAAACCTATAAGATATTTCCCAACCACAATCATGAATTTGATACAGAACCCTCTGTTAAACAATAACGGGAAAATACTATAAATAATTGAAATGCACTTTCTGTTTTCCGGCTATTTATATCAAGAAAAGAAATATTTTTAATATTTATTTTCTTAATCTCATCACTTCGAATGGAATGAAATAAATAATAAATAAAAAAAGTCAAATGTCCGAAATGAATCTTTATAATTACGAAATTAAGTTTTAATATTAACACTGCATGTCTCGTAACTTTAACGAAGTTTGACTTCAAGTTGAAATATTGCAGCCAACATCAGTCGTAAGTCGTAAGAGAAAATATTAATTTGTCAAAAGAACTGGAACACGAATCGCAACGTGAATACACAACGGGAGGGTGAGTGTGGCTAGAATGTATGTAAATATGAATATTGTTATTAAAATGCATTATTATACGATAAAAGACTATTATTGCTATTTTTATTTGCTTAGCTTCCATATTTAATTTTTAATCTATTTGCTTAGATTTTCCTTTTAAAAAAACCGGCTAAGTGCGAGTTGGACTCGCCCACCAAGGCTTCCGTACCAATTTCAGGATTTTAAGTCAACGTGATGTACTTACAACTTACAAAAATTGATAAATTTAAGTTTTGCGTGCAGAAGCACTGATTTGGTGATTTGGAAAAATTAAATTACAAATATAACTTTGTAATTGTATTTTTTTTTAAATATTAACATTTTTTATGTCCACTGTTCGGATTTTTTTCTTTATTTTGTATTGTAAATTCTAATAATTAGTAGTATGAATCGAAACAATATTTAGATCTATTCATTTAAATGCTACTCTGCCTACCCTGCAGTGTGCAGGATACAGCGTGAAGCTGATCATTTAAATGCTCTTGATAGTCAGACAGATCAGAAAAGTGTTCCTATAATGGTTCCGTTTTTACCTTTTGAGATACGGAACCCTAAAAAGCAGGTGTAGATAGTTATTTTAATTTTAGAACGGGAGATTGTGTATCAAAATTAAAACCCTTTATTGTCCAACATATGTACATATATGTTCATAGAATGTACTGTACTCGGATCGTATAACAGGATAGACAAGGGATCAGTGTTAGGAGACTCATAGTTTGCAAACCATTTTATATTATATTATACTAATTTTTAATCTATAAAGCATCTACCAATTAACAAGCGAGTCGTTACGAGTACGATACGAGTACATACATATATATCTATAACGAGTGGCCAAGGTATATAGCTTATAATTAGAAAAAAATTACGTTAATAGTAAAGTTAGTCGAAAAACAAACCTGTAAAAGCATTTTATTTTAGTTTTTTTAGCTTCTCCGAATCACTTCGTTACCGGAGCTGGAGATTTCTTCGGAATAACAAATGAAGCAACCGTCACGTGACCGTGGCTTTATTCGATACAAATCGGATTCCCAAATTCAATATCCAAAGCGTTTGAATTATTTGACGGTCGTTTTTTGTATGTACATGTATAAATTAAGCTTACCTGCATATTTTTTAATATATTTTTTTGTGCTTAATAGTTTAATTACCGGAGAATGGTTTAAACTATACGACATCACATGAATCGCATCGAACTCTGCCACTCAGCACGTAATTTTTCGAAAATTCCTTCCTTTGCTCACTTTGCTATGCGGAGAAGTTATAAAATATTATCACTAATTTCTGAATCAATCTTATAAATAAATGAGGCTAGTGGTGGTGCAGAGGCACGAAGTGTGACTGTAAAATCGACTGATTGTGGGTTCGATCCCCACTCGAGGATGTGAAATGTTTATTTATATTTATATTTTCATTTTTTCGCTCTGGTGTTGAGGCAAAGCGCGGCGTTGAGTTCCGCTACTCAGCACGCAATGCCTCCAGAATTCGGCGGAAAGTGGGAAAAGGGGTGTCTCAACACTAGGTTCCGTCTGCCTATCCTGCTGTGTGCGAGATACAGCGTGAAGCTGATTTATTTAATCTTATAAATATTTTATCAATTATAATATGAAAAAACTATATGAAAAATCAAAATGTAAATCTGTTACACGTATATAAATCATTGATAGTAATATCCTTATATAAAGTAAAATATCCTTATCTAAAATAACTAAATTTATGCTAATAAATTATATCTAACATCCAGCTCACTGTTGACACTTCGTCTGTTGATTAATGGATCCCGCGGGATAAGAACACACCTAGTCTTTACAAAGTGATAGTTACGATTTATGTTTCAAATTTATAATTATACTCTTTAATTATAAATAATTATTAAAATAAGTCGTGTTGCAGTGAAACAGTGTCTGAGTGCAAGAGCGATGGTTGTGGGTTTAATCCACATTCAAGAAATTAGTATATTTGAGTTTTTTTATTTTCCCGTTCAAACTAGACGTTGAGTTCTCGTACTTAGAATATAAATTACAATGGTATATAAAATTAGGTGGAAAGTGGAGAACTTAGTGTTTGCAAATTCGTTCTTAAAACCAAGTTGTTATGCGAGAGAAACTTGCAGGTGTATTTCATTATACACCTGCAGTCGTTATTACAAACTAACAATTTTAAAATAATTGTCTGTCTATTGTTTTTTTTTATGGGACTTTCGCTGAATGATGAAGTGGTTATGCAACATATATATTTTTTTAATCCGGGATTCCCGACAGATCGAGATTACGGGATTTAATTTACGACCAATTTTCCCAAAATCCACTTAAAAATATAGACAAAACATTTGTGTAGTTCAAGCGGTCGAAGCGGTTACAGCTTGTTTTAAATACGTAATTAAATTATTATTCACAAAGCATAATAAAGTTATTTTCTTGAAATAACTAAATATTTAAGCATTCAATGATCTTTTTTTTCTGACAGATAAGGTCAATAACGATAGTGTGAAAAATAAATCTTCTTTTGCCTCCAAATGTTCAATAGAGCGCAAGTTGTTTGATCGGAAATCCTACCAACGACTAATGAATCTCGTTTTCGGCGATTTGCACAGTTTCAATAAAATAATATTCGGGATTTTGTTTTTTGTAGTGTTAAAGAAAAGTATTTTATGTATGTTCTTATTTAATCTTTTTTCCATTACAAAATACATATTAAAAAGCAAAAATCAGTCTAAATCTATGTATCGCTGTGTGTCGCGTAAAGCAAGGTAGGCGGAGGCGGAGGCGGAAGGTCCCTTCTTCCGGGACCAGAGAACCTATTGTACTCTCTGTTCCCATTAAGACATTTCCGTTCCCTATTTTGCGCCGAATGTCTCAGGTGTTGCGTGTTGAGTGTTGAGATTTCAACGTCGCGCTTTATCAGGTATTTCGTATTCCCCACAGTAGAAATCGAACCCACAACCGTCACCTTTACAGTCGTGAGCTAGCGAATCAATTGGAGTTCCTGAAAAAAGCATATTCAGTCACAAATTATTCAACTTTATTATATTAGTATAGAATGTGTATCATACAAATCTAGGTGAGCATGGGAATCATGATGAATCATGAGCGTTGATCTTATTATTGAAAATAAATGTAAATCAGCGCTGCACTTTGATTTTTTTTTGTATTGGGAATTATTTGTCAATATTTAGTTGTTTTAGCATTTTTAAAGTGAAAGCCAAGAAGACCGAGTTGAAAGTAAGATTGATGTGCTTTCGTTTCTCGTGGTCCTTATTTTTCTTCTTAAACTTCTTAATTACAAAAGTTTCTGAAATATAATAAAAAGTGATACTATCTAAGAGTTTAATTATCTTATCTAAGTTTGTCATTTAAGGAGTTGTGAAGGTTATTTATTTTTTCGGCTTTATCGCCGTTCTCCGCTTTCGACCCAAATTCAAGATAGTGTGTGTGTTTGATGCCTTATATTACCAGAGCAAATAAAACAATATTAATAAAATCATTCTGATAGAGAGTTGAACCTGTGATCAACTTTGTTTTTACAATAAGACGTTGTGCATTGTTGTTGCATTGTTTGTAATTCTAATGTTATAAAAACAGAAAAAATTGTTCGTTTGGACGAACTAATCTCATAAACTACTGGTACATATTATTGTTGTGCTATATACAATAGTCCATTTGTCACATTATTCGTTTCGATACAGTCCACTATACCTGCGGTCAGAGGTAGCGTCACCTTAGTTCTAAGTAAAAATTTTATAAAAATAATATAATTTTTTTTTCTTTTAATATAAATAATATTTGGATATACCATATGGTAATAAGATAAAATGGGGTCAAGTGCTTGTAATGGCATAATATTAATAAAAATAAATTTTAGTCCACTGAGTGGAGTGAATGGAGTGGAGAGTTTTAACACTGGGCTACCTGTACCTTCCTGCTACAAGAGGAATATAGCGTGAAGCTGAAAAAAAAAATTTCATTTCCATTTAAAAACGTGGGTGAAGCAGCGTATAAAAGTTAGGTTAATATTTACATACCTAATACGCTTAAGTTAAATAAGTTGAAATTACTGCGAATAGGCCTTTCTCAACAATCATTTAATAGAGTGGACCACGCAATCGACTCGCAAATCTGTTATCTTTTCAAATCTCTTTCAAATTTCAGTGAGAGCTTTCACGAATTGAATGATATAAATCGGACTATTAATAAATTAATTTCATTTCGGGTGGTATCTTTGTGGGTCTCGATTCTAATATTAACTTAATATTGTATGTTCATCTGTCTGTCAAGTGGTGATGATGATAGCATATATGTTGCTCCACAACCTTTATATTTCAGTATAAATTAGTTCAGCTGTTCTGGAGGTCAGTGTAGATGGACCAACAGACGGACAGACAACATTTTTTTAAAATTTTGCTTGTGTTTTAGTATTATAAAATTATACTTACAAACAATATTATTTTTATTAATTACCGACTGATACTTGAATTTTATTTATATATGTACATAAAAACAATTGAAACATCTTAAGCGACATAATCCAAATATGTAATGTGGTGTAACCGATGCGCCCTTAGTTAAATCCGTTTAAGTTATTATTAGCCTCGCGTTCCTTCCCTTTGAGAAATAATCACAGATCGCCGTTTCATTCGTACGCTGTAATATTTGATGTGACATGGTTATGGGTTTTTTAGACTTTGTGGTGATGTGTTTTTGTATGAGGAGAATGTCTTGTGAGGGAGATGGTCGTCGATTCGATTTCTGTTTCTTTTAAAAAATATCAACTTTGAGATCGCACTATTACAGCGTCTAACTATAAATGGTTGTGGATTCGATCCCCATTCGGTTTACACTCACACGCTGAGCCCCTACGCCTCGACTTCAATTTACATTATTAATAAAAACCAATATAAAACACAGTTTACATTATTAATAACCACTACAAAATAGAATCAATTCAAGAACATTTCAACTATAAGTGCAGTTCAAATAAACCGAGCTAGGAGAATTTTCCAACAATTTCCGCTTATTTCATTCATTCCTATCGATGGAGCAATCTTTTATCTGGTGAAGATATCGAGGGTCGGTACTCGGTTGAAACCTCATTGGAGCCTTTATATTGTTTAGAAAATGCTTTAAAGTTAATGAATTAAATTGTGGATGCTATCGGAGTATGGGGTTAATATGAATTTGTACCATAATTTTATTATAAATATCGGTTATTATTTTTATACTTATCTGAATAGTTATTAAAATAAAATTAAATCAGGTTTACGTTGCATCTCGCGTAAGCAGCAGCAGGGTAGGCAGAGGGAACCTAATGTTAAGACACTTCATTCCCCATTTTCCGTCGAATTCTGGCAGCGTATTGAATTGCGTGTTGAGTGGCGCTTAACGCCAAGCTTTCCCTAGACACTAGAACGAAGAAATAAAAATATAAATTGAAACAAATATTTAATTTCCTCGAGTGGGTATCGAATTCACAATTAGACGCGTTTACAGTCACATACATGTGCCTCTGCGCCACGAGTGGTATCTTTTTTTTTGTCTGGGTAACTGAAAACCGGATCAATGGCGAAAAGCTTTCGTTTATGTGGTTTAGTGAGCCTTCCCTCTTGTTCATTACATTGCATTCTTTTCTTAAAAGTAGAATTCAGCTTACAATATGTTTTTATAAATGATTGGTCTTTTATATGATGATTATACGTTTACATCTTGACCTTAAGTTGACACTGAGTTTAACTTCCAGGATATTATCGTTCAAAAAAAAAACAGCTTCACGCTGTATCCCGCACACAGCAGGGTAGGTAGAAAGAGCCCAGTGCTAAGACATTCCGTTCCCCACTTTCTGTCGAATCCTGGAGGCATTGCGTATTAACTGGCAGAACTCAACGCCGCACTTTGCCTTGACACAAGAACGAAAAAATGGATATATAAATTTAAGTAAATATTTCATTTCCTCGAGTGGGCATCGAACCCACAACCAGTCGATTTTACAGTCACACTTCGTGCCGTTGCGCCACGACCTCCATATTATCATTCAATTTAATAAATTATAGCTTCATCGCTGTATCTCGCACATAGCAGAGAGAACCGATTGTTAAGACATGCCGTTTCCATTTTACGAGATATAGCATATTGAGTGGCGCAACTTAACACCGCGCTCTCTCTTCTCCTCTGAAAATAGAACCCTAGAAAGAAGAAATGCTGTAGTACGACTACTTTAAATTTAATTTATGATATATTAAATTCTTGATCAGCTGCACGAAATGCAATTAGGAAGTATATTCTAGAACTAAATTACAGAAAATAAGCTAACGTTGATTGAACTATCCAATAAAACCATAAAACATTTTTTTTGCTTTAAAGCTATAAAAGACAGTGGACCTTTTTCAGCGAGGTTTTTTTGTTCAGTGAGGGCGGAATGGATACAGCAATTTCGAAGCATAAATAAAAATGCACTACATTTGACCGTCACGTGCTGACGTTGATGGGTCCTAAGAGTGTAGTAAAGAGAAAATGGTAAAAATATTATTTTTGGTGTCATATTATATTTCGTTTTTGGATAACATTTTCGTTATTAAGCTTGATGTTCTAATAATCTTGATATATTTGTATTCATTACTTTCTATAAAAAATGTGTTTTAAAATGATTTACATAAAACTAGCGTATCTTGATTTTGCATACGAGTTATGTGTATGTGTTTATAAGGAAAGCTGATTTAATCCAAATTTATTTATGCCCCACGCTGTATCCCATATAACAGCAGAAGGAGCCTCGTGTTATGACACTCCACTACTTACTTTGAGCAGAATTCTGCTAAGCTTGACGCTTTTTTCCTTAAAACAAGGTGGGCAAGGCCCTGAAAATTTGAGAGACGAGACGGCGAGCCAGGGTCGGAAAATTATTAAAGTAGTAGCAAACCAAACGTGACTTCGCCCACTTAAATTAATTTTTATATTACATCTTCTAATAATAACAATTATTGTATTTGTGTTATTTTGATGTGAAGTTTTGTTTCGTTAAATCCGTTTAGTAGAATTTGTGTGAAAGTGGAACAAACATTCTCAAAATACTATCGCATTTATAATATTTAGTAGGATAAGATTAACCATTTCTCCAAGTAGCGATTGAATTTAAAACCATCGCGCTTACAGTCCACTGTGCCACAACCTCCTTAACTGAGGAAGCTCAATTAGTTAAA
Organism: Heliconius sapho; assembly: GCA_018237945.1. NCBI lineage: Eukaryota > Metazoa > Arthropoda > Insecta > Lepidoptera > Nymphalidae > Heliconius > Heliconius sapho. Next base: position 9,164 of record DWAE01000230.1, read on the forward strand.
CCACTTAGTTGAACCGTCGTTTATTAGTACCAGTAGCAGCACAATAGCCTACTTTAAGCTGTAGAGCCTTGATTATAACGTGAGCTCAGTTTTCGGAGTACAAGAGGTAAAGCCACAAGCCACATCTACATTCTATTTGTCTTTGCCATTTCAAACGGTCTCAGTTTGTCCTACAAAGTGAATGTTTACATCTGTTAGTGTCTGGTGACCGTTTCGCTGAACTGTTTTGTTTTTAATTTTATTTTTATTGTTTTATTTCTTTGGTATTGTTACTTTTGTGTGCTGTGCCTGGTTGTCCTCTCGGTTAAGTAGTTACTACTAACTAACTATGAGGCTTAGATATGTTGAGTTCGAATTTCAGGTAGGGTTAAAAGTTATATGAATACAAACTGACAAATAACTATATAATTTTACTTTTAGTTTCATACTGTACCCCGAATATAGCAGAGTGGGCAGAGGGAACCTAGCGTTAAAAGTTCACTCCCCATTCTTAATAACACACACTTGCGTTATTCATCATCCGCTGAATTCTGGAGGCATGGAGTGTCGAGTGGAACTCATTTAATAATCAGATCTAAGTAAAATGATATATGACGCGTTATAAAAGGTATCAAAGACAGACAGGAAAATGGGCATAAAGCAATGTGTTCAATAACACAAAATATAATAAATTTAATAAAATAAACACAATTTTTAGAAAAATAAAAGAATATTAAATACGTAATTTCATTATAGTAGTCGTAGTACAGTCGTAGCACAGGGGCACGGGTGATTGTAAACGCGACTGGTTGTGGCTTCGATCCCTACTCGTGGAAATAAAATATTTATTTTAATTTTTATCGTTCTGGTGGCAAAGCGTGGCGTTGAGTTCCACCACTCAACGTGCAAAACCTCCAGAATTCGGCGTAAAATGGAAAATGGAGTGTGTTAACACTAGGTTCCTTCTGCATCCATGCTGTGTGTGGGATACAGCGTGGAGCTAAAAAACATGCAGGAATACTTTTACACAATTAATTCTTTTATTTTTCTAGAACTCTACCTATTAACCTAGAACAAATTATAGATGTAAAAAGAAAAACAGAGAAGAAAATACACAATAAAACGATTGGTTTTCAGCACAGCGATTTCCAATACATGTCATGTCTAGCTCTTCCCGATATAACATTCTATTTACATTCTGAACAGCATCTGAAATTTGCATTTTATGAATAGCCGTTTGTTATTCGGTTTCGTTATATTACTTTTCATGCTTTAAAAATTAAAAGTTTCTAAACTATTATTGTAATAATTAAAAACCCAACACAAAAATCTGTAAGAAATTAAGTATATAACTGATAATCTTGAATCATGTCTAATAATAGTCTCGATTAAGCCACCTTTAAATTTAAAAAACATTTTTTTTTATTTTGACAACATAACGGCTCTTGGTTGTCGTTATGGGAATTTACTTGTGAAAAATTACGCTTTTTTAATCAGACGCGGGCAGCGTCTGATTAAAAAAGCACTGCGCCGTTACGGCCTCGGAGTATTCATATTTGTAGGGTTCCATATATAAAAAGATAAAAACAGAACCTTTATAAGACCACTATGTTGTCAGACGTACGTCTGTTAAGAACATTTATCTCGATGGGAATATCAATCGCATAAGACCATGGAGGTATGAAGCTGAAATTAATATCAAATATTAAGGTCTATGGTATGGTATGGTATCTTCTAAGTCAACACATTCAAAAGATACGACTGAATATAAGTATTTTGTATGAAATTCACCGCGTAATCAAAATTAAAGGATTAAATTAAAGAGAAAAATCCGAAAAGTGATGATTTATATTAAGGTGGTATTTAATAAAAAAAATCATTACAAATTTATATTTATAGTTCATTCAGAATCATTTCATGCGAAATGAGCGTACAAACTTAAGTTTGTGAATTTACATAAGATATACCTATACTTAAATTAGTACAGAAGCATCGGTGGAATCTGACTCGCACTCGACCACTTTTATTTTAAAATTGTAAAGGATTCTATATATTATTAGAATGTAAATAAGAAAAATGTCAATGCACAAAATGCATTTCAAGAGGCCATTTTCCATCTTCTTCAGACATAATCGATACATGTATAGGACGAACTCTATAATAATAATCCTAGTTTTCAATATATCAAAATGTTTTTATTCATATTGCTTCAGACGTCCATTCAAATATGGTTTTAGACAACGAGTTGTCGTCGTTTGGATATTATTTTGAAAGCGATCGATATGAGAAAGAGAATTTTATTGTTGGCTAGTTTTCCGCTGGTAGATTTATCCGTGTGAATAGGGCGATTATGTACATTATAAAGGTTCCATATTGTATACCGCATATAAGGTAAGTATAGGGAATCTGGGAACCTAATGTTTACACACCCCTGTCCCATCAAGACACGTTAGGTTTCCCATTTTTTGCGTGTTGAGTTGCAGAAGTCATCGGCGCGTTTGGCTCATTACGAGAGCGAGGAAATCGAACCCACAACCAATTGCATATATATTTGCACGCTTATGCAAATGCACCTTCAAGTAAACCAAATAGTATAAAATAAATTTACTTAAGATAAAGCAATAGTACTTTGATTTTGTTAAAAATAATAAAGTAAGATCTTATAATTTTGAAGTTACACGAAAAAAGCATGTTTGGTATGACATATTACAGGTTATTATTATAACTATAACTAGCTTAACGCTTTATCCCTAGCGGGGTAGTCAGTGAGAACGGAGCGCCAAACTCTACGGTATTGTTATTATCATTGGTAAATATAGCAAGTTAATAATGTAAAGACTACAAAATTATAATTTTTCGCGCTTTGTTAAACGCTCCAAGTGTGCTCGTCCACGCTCAGTGTCACTAATGTGGAAATTCACGATTTTCTGTAGATAAAAACAGTGAAGGAAGAGAAAAAAAAACCTTTGTATTCCATAACAAAAAATGATTTTCTAACCCAAACCCAATGCAAACCTAACCTAATTGACCTAATTGAACACTTTTACGAGACGCCTAAAACGTCGTGATATCCAAAGGCTGGATACGAGGTGGTGGAGAATTAGTTGAATCTTCCGCTGTGGAGGTTCCTCGTAACGCCCATTAATCATCAAGTATATATTCATATATTTGAAGAGTGATCGCAGATTTATCCAGAAAAGGAAAAAACAATAGGTTTAAATTCTGTCCAAGAAAATGTATACGTTTTATTGGAAATATTTAACATATTTCTTTTTCTTCTGGTCTACGTACAGAAATTGCAGCATTAAGTTACGCCACAGCGTTAAATATTTCCACGTGCAAAATTGAGTTTCCCTCGAAATGAGAAACAAAATGGATCATAGAATCCCGTAAATGCATGAAGTATATGAAAAAATAAGTAAAAGAAAAATATTTTAGTTCATTCTTAAGGTAAGTATTTAAATTAAAGCTGACGACTGCTTGTGCTTTAAAGCTTATCAGCAACTTTAACTAGGACTTAAGTTTTAAGTGACGGTAATTTGAATTTTTATTTGAATTCCCAAGAAATATAATAAAAATTGTTAATTATGCCCGGTTGTCGTTCGTGAAATGGAAGAATAAATTTATGTTGTTTTTTTTTATTATAAATAGTAAAACTGTACCTTAATTTTTCAGTTTTTATATCATATCAGCTTCACGCTGTATCCTGTACACAGCAGGATAGGCAGAGGGAACCTAATGTTAAGTCACTTTCGTAACTTAATTACTAGTTAATGTTGATAAAACTTAGTTAAAGGTACTTTAAGTCACTTAACGTACTATGTTAGCTCATATTCCTATCTACCTATATGAATGCTTATATATAAAACTTTTGTTCCGTTATTAAGTAACTAACGGTCAACGTATAGATAAAACGGGGCTAAATAATTTAATACCTCGAGAGAGAGTTTCTTTATATTCCTACGATATTAGGAAACAACAACAACAAAAATATAAAGTTGCGAGCAACAACTAGTGTATAAGAGTTTTCATCAAATTTTTTAAACGTTCTTCACGATCGTTCCACCGAGGGCCAACGGTATACCTTTGAGGGATAACTTACGCTTATCAAATAACGAACGGACCAATAAAACCTGTAATAATGTACGGGAAAGCAATACAGTGCAAGATTGAACGAATCCTAAAAAAAATATATATTGTGACACTAAATTGAAATTTCAATGCAAACTGAGAAATAGATTTTATTATAAGGAAATATAATACCTATGATATACAGATACGAGTAGGAATTAGAGGCCAGTCGTGGCGCAGGGGCCCGAGCGCGTGACTGTAAACGCGACAGGTTGCAGTTCGATTCATATTCTGGGGAACGGTTCATCTGCGTCGAGATAACATTTATATTTTTTTTATTTTTTCAGCTTCACCCGCATGTAGCAAACTAAGAATAGAGATCGTGTTAAGACACTCCGTTACCCACATTTCACCGTCCGTGTTGAGTGGCCGAACTCATCGCCGCGCTTTTGTCTCGACACCAGAGCGAAGAAATGAAAATATTAAATCTCCTCCAGTGGGAATGGAACCCACAACCTGAAGCTTTTTCAGTCACACTGAGAAAAAAAAATGTATGTAAACGAGATCATTAGTTAACAAATAAACATATGGTTAATAACATATAATTATAACACATAATAACTTCATATGATAATTTTGCAAAACGGACTTTGAGGAGGCGGTCTCTGGAGTAACGTCACTAAAATTATAAGCTAAATGTTGTTGTCAGTATTTATAGATATAATAAAATATTAAAAATGTAGATTTTTTTTAATTGGCAATCATTGTAAACGACAACCATTTGATAAAAGATTTTAAAATATCTTTGTTTAATCGAATTCGAGACATTTACTGTTGAGTGATGGAGCTTGACGCCACGGTTTGCCTAATTAGAGTGGGAAAAGGAAATTAATTAATTAAATTAGGCATTTCCCGGAATAGAAGGAACCTACAACCATTACGTTTACTATCAGATGCCATCCATTATGCCGTTATGACCTCAAAAGTATAAAGCGAAATAAATATATTGACTTGGTAGGCCGAGAAAACCGAGCCGGCCGAGAGTAGTGTTAAAACACTCCGCTCCCATTTTGCTTCTTGAATGGCGGAACTCAACACGGCACTGTGCCTCGATCAAATGAAAATATTCAATGTTTAATTACCTCGAGTGGAAATCGAAGCCAAAACCTATCGCATTTACACTCGCACTATTGTGCTCTTTCGCCTCTAAAGGAATCCCTTATACATATTTAACGAAATGAACATAAATTTATAGAAACATATATGTATATGTAAGTATCTACGTGACACAGTAGATATACTTAGAACAAAGTCAGTAACTTAGTTGCACATTCAATTTCGCACACGCCACTCGTTAGAACTGAAGTCTAACTAGTGTCTGCTCTGGACTTCTTATTGGGAGCGTTGTTATGACTTCAATTTAATAGCTTTAAACGGTAAACGAAAGATATTGTGTTAGAAAGCTAAGATCTAAATAACTTATTTTTCAGCTTTACGCTATATTCCATTCAGCGGGCTAGGTAATGAGTGTCAAGACAATTCATTCTTCGAATTTCATACGAATTTAAGTTTTTTTACTGCTTTTGATCGTATACCATATATTGCAGTGTAGGTAGAGGGAACTTAGTGTTATGACACTCCGTTCGCCACTATATTTCGCCCAACTGTGAAATATTATGTGTTAAGTGGGGACACTCAACGCTACGTTGTCTTGTTATCTTTTCCCCCAAATGGTAACCAAACCCACAACCGCCGCGTTTGTAGTAAGATACGGTGGCGCTGTGCTACGACTGCCTAAATTTAAATATGACAAATTTATATAAATGTTATATATGATGATTACTATAAGTATATACTTGTATTTAAAGGGTAAGTAAGGGGAACCTAGTGTTGAGTGGCGGAACTTAACGCCGGTCTTTTGCCTTAATGCTATAGCGAAGAAACGAAAATATTGCTATATATCATTCGCCCGAGTGGGAATTGAACCGACGACAGTCGCGTTACAGTCATACCCTTGTGGCCATGCGCCTTGACGGTTTCAATCAGAAACTAAATATAAATATAACTAGTAATTTTTCCCTATAGATTGCATTGAAGGGCTTCACAATTATAATACCTTTGAGAGCAAAGTAGCAAACCGAAGCACTAACATCATTAATTCCGTTCAAAAGGAAATGTAATAAATAGATATTGAAAAGGATTAAGCTTAAATGATTTTATATTAGAACTAGGTCAGACTAGACTTGATGCCGGTCGTGGCATATGAGCATAAGTACACTGTAAGTACAGGTTGTAGGTTCGGTTCTCACTCGACGAAATTAAATATTTAATATTTTCAATTATTCACTCTGATGTTGAAGCAGCACAAAAATATATTAAAACTTGTAAACTCAAAACGAAAGAACTAAAGAGTTTCATATTTATTATTTACTAACTGGCTGTCCAACTCTTTTAGAGGTAAAATATGTATTTTTTTTGTGGGATAATTCTAATAGACAATTAGAAAAATACTGAAATTCTTTATATGAAACTTTCTTTATCAGCCTCACGGTATATTCCAGCTACAGTAGCATAGTCAGAAGAAGAACCTGCCAATTTCTCAATCTCAAAAGAGATATTAAATTTGAGATTTTGCGTGTTGATTTCCGAAACTCAACGCATAGCTATCAAACTTATCTAAATACTAGTTGTCAAATAAAATCAGCTTCACGCTGTATCCCGCATACAACAGGGTAGGCAGAGGGAACATAGTGTTAAGACAATCCGATCCCTACTTTCGCTGAGTATTCGAGGCATTGCGTGTTGAGTTGACCAGAACGAAGAAATGAAAATATAAATGTTACACAACCACAACCAGCCGATTTAGAAAAAAAATCTATATACCATTCTTAAGCTGAATAGATTAACGTGTGAATAAAAGGCAAATTATTTAAGACAATTCAACCTTAGTTAATTAATGTGGAAGTTTGTGAGTATGGATGCTTGTTCCACTTTGACGCAAAAATTACTGAACAGCATTTACTTACATTATAAGTGATAAATAGTAAAATTAGCAAAATTATTACTAACTTTTAGACATTATTTTTAGTGTTTTAATACTAGGTTCCGCCTGCCTAGCCTAGGGAAAAAGTGAGAAGTTGTTCATATTCGGGTTAACTAACAACTAAACCATAAAGTACGAGGTCAGTTAAATCAGTTTTTCTTTAATGTATACTCAATCTTAGACTAATAATTTATCTATAATAATAATATAGTTAATTTGTGCTCTTCTCGTTAACCACCTACTATTGTTCTCTTTGAATAATTGTATTTATATTCTAAGTGGTCATCGTGGTGCAGTGAGTCAATGTGTGACCATAAGCGCAATGATTCTCTTCACATTTCGGAGAACATTATAATATGTCTCGCTCTGATAAAACAATGTGCAGCGTTGAGTTCCTCAACTCAATAAACGCCTAGAAACGGAATAATTCAAATAATCAAATAAATCAATAATTGAAGTTCATACTAATAGAAATGATTCTAATATATCTCTATGAGTCTATACCGATTATAAAATCGATTCAATGCAAGAACGTCCTAAGCTTAATACGCTCTAGATTCTCTAGATGCATTTTGTTTATCTTAGAATGTCGGTATATCAGTTTGTTTATATGCAGAGATAAGACTCACGAAGACTCAGGTCACTGAAGCAGTAGGAAATGCAATAAGGTTTACAATGGTGCAATGAAAATATAAATTGCTAATATATATTTGAAATTCACAGAAAAATATATCTATATTTTGTTATAAGTTAAGGTAAAATGTTATTAGATAACAGATTAGGCCGTCGTAGCACAAGCGTGTGAATAAGTATTAGTAAGCGCGACGGTTGTGGGTTCGATTTCGACTAGTGGAAACTACCATTTATAAACATTAGTTCTCCAGGTACTCTTTACCTACTCTGTTATGTACGAGACACAACGTGAAGCTAAAAAAATATTAACAGTTTTTCTTTTTGTATTTCCAGGATATACGGATTTTTGGAAAGCTTGATTGTACACGAATGTCATGTAGATTTTCAACAGGAGAAAATAAATTTTGATCCGCCGCCGTTCAGAACAGGCCCAGAGGAGCGCACGTTTTGTCGTCCGTTACGAAAAAATGAAATAGTTGGAAAACGGAAAATGGTTTTATGCAGCCGTTGCATTGAATAAAGATGAATAAAAATTGTCGACAGTTTCATTACGCTTTATTTTCCGTAAATTTATTCTTTAAATAGTATGATCGGAGGAAAGTTGCATATTGGGCCTAAAAAGCATAAAAATAACATGTAGGTTCCCTGAGAAGTATAAGATATTTCATTTAAACAAAGTGGCGGGATACGATTTGTGATTTTTTTTAAGCTTACATAGCTGGCACAGGAAACCTGGGAACTAATTTAAAACCTAGTGTTAAGACACTCCGTTCCCCACTGTCTGCCGAAATCTGGAGGCATTGCGTATTGAGTGGCAGAACTTAACGCCGCGCTTTAGCCTTGACACCAGAGCTGGAAATATAAAAATAAATAAATATTTCATCTCCTCGAATGGGGATGGAACCCACAACCAGTCGGTTTTACAGTCACACTTCGTGCCGCTGCACCACGACTGGCCTCTCCTTTTTGTTTTGCCTGGCCTCAAATTATTTATTCTCGTATTATTTATAAATATATTAAATATCAATTCCCTATAGATTGTGCTGATGAGCTCCACAATTATAATACCTCAGAGAGCATAGCAGCGAACTCAAGCACTAACATCATTAAATCCGTTAATGGGAAACTTAATTGATAGATTTTGAATACGACAAAGCTTAAGTGGATTACACTACTATATATATATGCTTTGACATAAACTATTTATATGCTTTGACTCCTCTTATATTTTGAGTAATAAAACTACGTGTGTTTTATTTAAAATAATATAAAAAAAAATATTTTATTATAGAAAGAAAAGTGATGTAAGGACAAAGTTAATAATGCATTTTTTTTTAAAATAACGTTTTTATTTAGTACATAATATGACATAAAATGGAGGAGACTATTAAAATATCTTCCATTTTTAAGAAATAGAAAAAGTAGTTTCAAAAAAGTAGAAGATTTAATTGTAATTAAAATAATCAACATTTCATTAATTAATATAAATAAATAAATAAATAAATAAAGCCTTTATTCGCTGACCATTTCAAAATTACTGTTTTTCAGT
>DWAE01000231.1:0-18426 GCA_018237945.1 Heliconius sapho
AGTCGCCGAGCTGGTCGGTCTCGGCGCCGTTCAGATGAAGCCTGCGGGCTTGCTCTCAGCCAGAGACGTTACTCTCCGTGACTCTCCCGGCCCACAGTGACTCAGTCACTCCCAAGATGATATTACATTCTTGATTTGTCTTATTTTGTTGTCCAACAATATTAAAATATAATTAAGGCGAATTAATAATTACATACAAGGCGAAAAAGGTATGCGGAGACCGTAGCTTTTGGCAGCGTGAAGTTAGTTTATTATTAAAAATTACTTTTAAATTAACTTTATTTTGATTGTGGCAACAAGATATTTTTTTAACATTTTGTGCCGTCAAGTGCAGAAAGAAGTATCTTGACTTTTGGAAGCTTCATGTCGCAATGGGGTAGTCTGACTGTAAGCGCTATAGTTACCAGTTTTGTACCCCGTTTGGGAAACGGAATATCTTATTACTGAGTTCACTCTTCGCATTCCTTGCTACAAGCGGGATACAGCGTGAACTTAAAATAAAAGACAAAATTACATTTTTTGGATTTCTCTGGATCCTTTACCCTTCGTCCATAAAGATTACCCATCTTTTCAGTAGTACGAAGCCGAAGATATTTAACACTATACTGGGACCCAAAAAATGGATGGATAAACCTTAGCAAAATAGACTTCTCTGCCCTCCTTACCTCAGTTCCTCCCCCATGATGATGACCTTCCTTTCCAGGAGTAAGGATCCGAAGACCTTGATGACCAGACTTGCACCGAATGTATCTAATAGAATAGACATGTTATCTTCATCAGCTCGAGGATCGATCGGCCTTTTTATTATATGTGTTCTGAAATTTATTTTTGTATATAAATATTTTTTTTTATTTAATAGAGTTAATAAATTACTGTCATATTACTAATGGTACAGTACAGCCATGACTTGTCAACCGTACTATACCCCAGAGATCGTAAAGGTGGGGTGATGATAACAGCTAAGGGGCGGGAATAATATAAAACTGAGTGTAAGGGATAGAAAAAATGGAAAAAGTTATACCTTTATCCAATAACAAATAGATCTAGGAAAATTAAGCTTACATCAGGTGTTATTAAATGTTTAAATAGGACATTATTATAATATAAATAGGTTTTGAAAAAGATATTTACATCTGATATATACTACTAACCTAGGTCTTTCCAGATTGACAACAACACGTTTTGCCCTATTATTATTATTTTCCAAATCATAAAAATCAGGTAACTGATGATCACCGTCTAAAATTAGATTATCCGAGCTCTCACTGTCTAAATTCTCCTTTTTTACCGACACATTGATACTATGTTGTTCATTCGCCCTTGTTTCCGGCATTGTTCTACATTTATGTATATCTCCTAAGCTTAGGGAGTTTCTTGAAATATCTTTGTGGTTTGTATATTTTATGCTTATTTGTTCCCCGGGGTTTGGGAAATCAGTTTCGAATAGTTGGTGGAGTATGTGAGTGATTTCCACTTCTGAGTCGCCGTGGTGTGTTTCTATTTCTTGTAAAATCTGCAATTTTTTAACTATATTTATAGAGAATTGGCGGACCCGTGCGGCTTCACCCGCTTGGACTATATGAGTATTTATTAAATATACAGGTTGGAAGCGTCGTTTGGGTCAGCCATTCCGTAACGTAGGTTATTTTGAAGCATGTTCCCTCTGGCTACCATGCTGTAGCGAGATACAGAGAGCAAGAAGCTAAAAAATCAAGAATTTTATCACAATTCTTGAATATTTGTTATAACACAGTTACGTACCCTACAAGCTTATAACAAAACATAGCTGTATAAAGATTATAATCGATAAGTGTACTAATTAAGGTCAAATTAAACCGATATACATTGTTTATACACAAAAAACTATATAAAACATAATAAATAAAGAATAAAAATTGATTTGGGTCAACTTATGTATGTAGGGGTATTGCACAATACTAAATATTGTTCATAAACAACATTTGTAAACATGCTATATCAGCAACCTAAATTTATTCGCTACAAATACAATTGTGTAATTATCTTCCGCCATTGTTTTGTAGCGTTTAAATAACCGATTTAAATATATAAAACAAGAGTTGAACATAAGGTCTCGTATTATTAACATCGTCACGCTGCCACATCCCACATGTGCATTACGATCGTAGAGTGGTGGCTTTCTGAACTTATGCGGATTGCGTACTCGTGCCCGGGAAGGAAATAATCTAAAGTCCTAAAATCAAGTCTGCACAACTGTCAACACCTAACTTCAGGGCGGCCACGACTCGTCAACCGTACTATACGATGATATGTAAATAATTGATTATACTTCACAATTTATTCTCTAACTGTTATTTCTTTTATTGAAAAAAGAGTAGAAATAAATTTGTTCTTTTATTTCTTGTTTTACTACATCTTGTATCCCGCATGTATCAGGGAAGGCAGAGGGAACCAGTGAACGTAGTGTTAGGAATCTCACTTCCAATTAAGACTGCCGTTTCTCACACTTAGTTTAATTTTTTTATTGATACTTTTCACGCACGTGATAGAGGTTTACGAATAAGGTTGCACCATATGAACAAACGACATCTGTTTTTAAATATTTGTATAAATTTAATATAGCTTACTTTATAATAAAATCCAGGCGCTCTATATTTTCCTATTAAACAATAACATAGTGGAAGACACGTAGTGGCACCTTCTGGAAGTACTCTACGGCAATAACTGGAAATAAATAAACAAAAAATAACATAATATACATTAAATTTTGAATGTAAATAATAAGCATTATACGTTCTTTTAACAGTTTTTACCTTTTACTAGCAACAAAGGGTGAAACGAGTTATATAAAAAAAATACATTAAAAACATTGTCTGGATCTAACGAAAATTGTGTGGCATTGACTTTCGCTACTAATAATGCAATGTATTAAATTAGAGCGGCAAATGGAGAACGGAATGTCTTAACATTAGGTTCCCTCTGGCTACCCAGCTATAACTGGGATGTAGCGTGAAGTTGCATATCTTACCCATAAGATCTCTCTCCTCTCTCATCCGTTAAAACTAAGGAATAACACTGTGCAGTTTTCTCCGTCGCCCATTCATCAGCATTCTTAGAACTTATTGTTTCTGGGAATATAAGATTTTCTATGTGTGGTGGTACTTGGACCTGGAAGGTATGACAAAAAAATATATTTGAGAACATCACATTTAGGCTGTCTTTGTCCTCTGCTGGACATTGGCGTATCTAATGTATTTATTTAAATAATTTAAAAGTTCCAATATAAAAAGCTCTAAAAAGTAAAGAAATAAATAAACAATAAGAATAAATAAACAATCTTCAAACGACATTTATATTCATGAAGTCACTTATCAAACAAAAAACGATAGGTTTATCAATTTGGTAGTTACGATACACAGAACTACATACAATTACTCACATATTACATAGACGCTAAAACTTATAATATAATGTTAAAAATTATAAATATTTGCAATTTTTTTATACAAAGTTTTCCATAGATCTTGTTTATCAATTAACGGAACGCCGTATTTAATTTAACTGGAGCCATGCCAAATTTATGCGAAATATAAATAAAAAATACGAGAATTTACATAATTGAATGCAGTACAGTACAGGGTCGAAATTTCCACTCTAGAAATCCAAACGTACATGCCTATTATCCTAACAAAAACATAAATAATGAAAAATCCTACCTGACTTGGAAAAACACTCTTCACATAAGCCTCCCCAGTCATATAATTCAATCCCACCAACAAACACACGTTAAAAAGTCCTTTCTCTCTCGGCTCAAATGGCAAATCGATATCAACACAACCAGCTTTCTCGTCGATACTCAAATTATCAATCGATTCATCGCTCGCATTCATGGATAAGATGTTGCCAGAGGAATCGGTCAAATTGATTTTGGAATCTATCGAATCGTGCCTATCCATCTTGTCTTTGGCCAAATTACTTTGGGACGTTCTGAAACTCTTCCAAGACCTAAAGGTAGAATATGGATTGTCTACAATTTCAGATTTGTAGGAACAGATCGATGTTTGGTGGCGAAATCTTTTCGATTTGACATTATTGTCTAGATAGGCCACTCTGGAAGAAACTCTCCGAACGTAATTCTTGCGTTTCTCTGTTAAACTTCGTGTGAGCGTTACAGATTCTGAAATTAAATAGGTATTGTAAAGTAATAAAAGATTAATCGCAATAATAAATGTAACAATTCTGTAAAATGATAATTTTTTGAAGTTGCGGGTTCCTTGTGCGGGTATCTTGTACTAACTTTATGTTTGTATATTCTCAGTTATTACGTACACCTCTAATTTATTATTTTTGTTTAATTTTATAAATACAACCGAGTTATAATAGTAGAGCAAAGGTGGCATTATCAGTAATCGCGATCTTAAACAGGTACTCAAACAATAACTTTGTAAAAAATGCAATATTTACCATGATCTACATAAATAACGTGAAAATCAAATCCAACAAAAATGTATTAAAATTATAATCTTATTTTATAGATTTTATAAAGGCAAATATATATTAGAAAAGTGTGATCCTTGATATTTTAGATTTGAACATTACTTGTTTTATAATTTCTTTGTGCCATGAAGACGTCAATAAATATTTTTTTCTAAAATTTCAAATAATTGTTTTACTCAGGTATAATATTATTTTATGGTCTGCTCTGGTCTATTACAGTCTACTACGGTGTTTCGCAGTCTACTCTAATTTACTAACCTTCACTAGTACCATCAGATAAGTCTGTGGGAAAGCTCCCAGGTTTATTCTCGTCCATGTTGCAAGCTGCCTTTACAGTGTCGTATATCTCTGACATGAGACGATTCAGCTGAAAATAGTAAACATAGATTTTAAATTTATTATAAAAAGACTAAGTAATATATTGTTGTATGTAGGCTTTGATGAAGTTATATTGAAGATATGGTGATAAATGGGCTTTTATCTCAATTTTCATTATTTTTAATATTTACAAATCAGACCAATATATGCATTAAACAGTATTCACTTATATTTTAGGTATAATTTAAAAAGTTAAGAGGTAATTTCGCAAGAAGTGGTCTGTTAGTAAGAAATTTTCCACGAACTGATACGTGTACATACAAATTATTATATTAGAACAAAAAAAAACTTTGAGATACTATTAAACACAAGTAAATGTTGATAACCATTTTAAAATTCAAAGATATAATCGCCAAGTAATCTAAGCTGTTCAAAATTTGTATTTTTAATGATTGAACAAATATACTGTCAACGTTCTTTTCTCAACATTTTAATTTACTAAAGGCTCAAGGATATCAAACTGTTGACCTTCAACTTTACAGGCAATACTAACATCAAAACAATTAAAGCATTACTGATAAACACGGCCACGTGGTAAAGCACATCACTATTTACATAAACAAAAGATAATCACCTTGGGACGACATTTTGGAAAATATTTCTTATTCATTAACACCAAATTTAAATGGGTCTAGATTTAAAAAAAACGGTACTAGAATTTATTTCTAGTAAGGCAGACCCAAATTTCAGACTAAGATTTTTTTTAAGAAAAAAAAGCTCTCGAACACGACTTGGTGGCAAGTGGGAGTGTACTAATTTGAATATTAAGAAACCGTCTTATTATTGATAATAATTAGGATGGTGTTATGCTGTAGGGAACCTTATTCAGATATCTTATTTTTTATAGCTTTACGCCGTATCCCACATATAGCAAAGGGGGCAGAGAGAGAGACACTTCCTTCTCCACTTTCCATTTTCCATTGCTATACATTTTTGTCTTCCAAATACCTCTAATATTGTTTAACAACTTGTGTAATATCTGCTATACATGGAATTGAAATTACAATCTCACACATTTTTCAACGCAAGACAGAAAAATTAAATTGTATACAGAACTACATTTTGAGAGTGAGTGCGTATTAGCGAAGCCAGCCAGCAGAGTGACTGTAGACGCGACGGTTCCCTGCCCTGCTCTGGAAGACAAAATGCGGCGTTAAGTCCCGCCACTAAACATTCAATGTTTCGGAAACTAGTTGGATGGTGCGAAAGGGAGCGTTCTAACACTAGGTTCCCTCTGCCTACCGCTACACGGAATAGAGAGTGAAACTGCAATAAAATAATTCATAATAAACTTATTACGCATAACACTATCCACCGACGCAATCGCGAGCTAGGTCACAAAACATTGTATAAACAACAATTATGATATTATCGTCAAATAGTGATGGGCAATACAATATATCGACCGATAACGTCGCTTGTTTAATTGAATAAATAGCTTTCATGTTTGCGGCTGTGTTTGAAGCGAATTCATGGTTTATCGAAACTTCATCAATCAATGTAGCGACAGGCAGTTACTAATTATTACCAACTTCGGCTTCACTATATATCCCGCATATAGCAGGGTAGGCAGAGGAAACTAAATGTGTGAAATGTGGAAAAGAAAGAAAAGCTTCAACTTCAGATGAAGCTGTCAGTGGAGATTAGCACCAAGCATCCAGTTAAGACATGGCTACCAAGCTTTGTGTGGTATTTCCTCTTTAGAATAATGTTTTTTTAATTTTTTTTTTATCGTTTTAGGCATCTATGGCATTCAAAGAAGGCATAGAGCATCTTAGTTATTCTATGGTTTACGTCCATTTCAAATACTACATGAAAATAAAATATCTGATAGTGATGAGCATGAAACGCTCTTGCCTTCGCAATACAAACTACGTTTATTATCGCAGCTTCACTCCCGTGGTCAATTACAAATAACTAATACTTATACTATACTAGCTTCACGCTGTATCCCTAGCGAGGTAGTCAGAGAGAAAGGAACGCCAAACGCTGCGGCCTTTATAAACCTCTTACGCCTCGTCCACTGTTATCAACCTCTTCATACATTCCCTTGGGTAGGTACTCGAGTTTTTTCCATGACCTTCGTTCAGTATCTTTGATACTGTGCTTTTGAATGTCAACCGAGGTCTCCCGCTAGCTCTCTTACCGCTCATTTTTCCATCATAAACAATTTTTGTCATTCTTTCATCACCCATTCGTTCAACGTGTCCAAACCAGCTGGGCAGCAGCGTTTTTATTTATGCTCACCATGACATCCTCGCTAGTACCTGCGGTTCTATGTAACTCTTCATTGCGGATTCGATCGGCTAAGCCGACTCCGCATAACCTACGATAAGATTGCATCTCCACAGCACTCATCTTTCTTTCATTCTTCGTCTGCAATACTCACGTCTCGCTGCCGTATAACAGCGTCGGTACCAACCGGTCGGTTTGCCGTGTCATCAATGCAGCTCAGGCACCATTAACCCAACAGTAACAATACACCTTTCCGCATCCATCTCGTATCTTCCCTACTGAGTATCTTCTCTACTGAGCATAGTTTCCAAATAATTTCCTTTTTTCTTTTTCTAATATCTTACAATTATACAATTTACAATAATCTTGAATTCCGTCTTTTCTTAATTTCTTTCAAATACAAAATCATGACATTTCTTTCAGAGTGGTGACTAATGCCTAGAGTATTATTCATAATTTTTATAAAATATTCCTATAACAGATATCGATATATATCCGATCATCCCTACAGATCTTATACGACCCAAAACATTGAACCAACAGACAGTCGGACGCCTTGTGACCCTAATTGTAGCTCTATCCTTTTATATACACCGCCCTTATCTTAATTGTAGAATGCGAATTAAGATGAAATGAGAGGTCACTTGATTGTGTGACTTCATTTCTTTTTATATTGCCTTATGTTAATTTCCTTGCTTTAAGTATACGGAATAATGCCTCCAAGATTTGGCGGAAAATTAGAAACAGGGTGTCTTGACACTAAGTTCCTTATTACGTGGCTTGCTGTATGGGATACAACATGAAGCTAGAAAAAAACGAGTTAAGTGGGTACCTAATACGTATAGAGACTACATCTATAGGTAGTTCTACCTACCAAACTTATCTCAATTATGGTATGAGAATTAAATGAAATAAAAGTTCATATGACTTTTTTTTATTATTGTTATAGGTTGTGTTGGCTACTCTTACATTCTCTTTGTTCTGCTATAGTTGAGTAAAGTAGATATAAACAAGTAGTATACGACCGTTATAACTGTTATCTATCTTTACCATAGAAATTATAATTACGGGACTATTTTAGGCCAGAAAATTAGGATTTGCAATCTTTACTCCACTTTTAAATGAATTTTGGCATTATAGAGATTTTGAAAAGTTTTTACGAGAACCTCAAACCCAAATAATCCTGTGTTGATATTTAGATAATAAAATATAATTTAACAAAACATTTATTGTGGGTTCGAATGCCACTCGGTGGAATGAACTATATTAATTTCCACGTTGTCGGTAACAAAACAAAGCGCGGCGTAGTGTTCTGGCACTCAACACGCAATGTCTTAAAAACTGGGCGACGCGTAGTTATCTTAACTATAGAAGAGGGAACCTCTTTCGTTGCTAAGGGTAGGAAGTAGCGTCAAGCTATTATTTTTAAAGAGACAAATTGCACCTTAAAAAACAACACTATCGATACTGCAAATATATTGATTATCTACTCAGATATTAAAAATACACAATGAATGATACGTTTGATCGCAACGGAAGGACAGATAACCCAATACGCTGACCCCATTATACAATAATTATGTAATAACTTAAAATATTACGTTAGTATGCATTAGTTTAATATTTATAAATATATAAAATCTAATCACTTGATTTACGCATGATTCGAACAAAAAAAAATGTAATTTTCCTCGTTCTGACAGATAAAACTCGGCGTTGAGGTTCGTCTCTTAACACGCAGTGCTTCGAAAATAGTGCGGTGGATACATTTTTTTTTTCGAAATTATAATAATATCGAAGGGGCCACCGTCTTGATAGACTTTAGATCCAAATGTTATTGTCCAACTAGATTTTACCAGCGACTTCGCCTGCGTGGTCAAATGAAAATAGCTCCTCGTTGTGTATGACACATGACACAGTCTAAATGCGGCAGGTAACCATCGCAGGTACAGTGGGTTAGATCGAAACGACTGACTATATTATAGTCTTCAGTAAATGGCAGCAGTTCCTGAGATTATTGCGTCCGAGCAAACAAACTGTTCAGTTTTATAGAATACATTTTCGTTTATTCAGCACCATACCCATATCTAATACCCATTATCTTTAAATATTAATTAACAAAGAGGAGATCGAAGTGATTTTTTACAAAATTTCCTCTGTCTACCCCTTATCCAGTACTTAGTAATACCACATACCTACAATAAAATAAAAACCTACCAGGAAAAACAATTACCAAGAGCTAGAAATTAAGAGCCAATAAGTCCGAAGCAATTAAACCACTAGCTATATATACATATATACACCATTTAATTACTCTCGTAATGGGCTAGAACTGGGCGTCTACCACCATCATGGTGGTACCAACTTAGGTCACGCCATATCCCCATAACCTTGAGTCATGGGCAAAAATAACGCCATGAGTCACAAAATGGAGGCATATACATTTATCGTCATCTAATCATTAAATTGTTTATAGCTTATATACTGCCACTGCCCACTACGCCACCACGGCCTCCACGTGGTGGCGCAGTGGGACTGTAAGCGCGATGGTTATGGGTTCAATACTCACCCAGGGAAGGACTATATTTGACTTCGTTTTCTCGATCTGGTAATAAGTCAAAACACATTGTGTACCGCAACTCAACACAAAATATCGCAAAAATAGGCCTGCCTGGTATACACTAGGTCTGCACTGTCTACCCTTCTATACTAAATATTAATAATACGACTTAATAATAATATTTTAAAAAAAAACAATAAAAATTTGATTCAACTTACCTTTCTATAAAACTAGCCTATTTATAGAAAAACTACAATTACTATAGGCAATGCCTACAAAACCCATTTTGTTAGGCTTCACGCCTACCGTCATGTGTGACGTCATCTCCCTTATCAATTAATAATCAGTAGCGAGTAAAAATGGCCTCCAAACTAAAAACAACATTGTTATCTCAAAACGTTATTTTGTGTGGGAAATTTACTTTGTCTTTATTCTTATTATTAGTCATTAAGACTTAGTTATTAAGGTCCTAGTGGTGGAGATGTGGGTTCGATTCCCACTCGAGGGATAGAATTGTTTATTTGTTTCCTCGCGCTAGTAACAAGGTAAATCGCAGCGTTGATATCAGCCAATATCTCGAATCCTGTGAGAGCGGACAATATGTGGGATTCCCACTTTACGAAACGCGAGAAATTGCTTTAAATTTTCATGTTTTTTTACCGATTTCTAAAAAGGAGGATTCCATTTTGACGTCATACATACTCACATATTTATATTGTTGGAACTGAATATTCAAATATTATGATAATCTACTCCAAACACGTCCGCTGAATTTTGTATGTGTAATAAAAAAATACAACAAAGTTGCCGTTTACAGTGGGCTTCAAAAGGCTGAAGATAATAATGCTGATGATGATGATGAAGTAAAAATAAATAGTACACGCGATGTTTAGAAATGGCCTGACCCAGTTTTGAACCTGCGACAATCGACACCTAACGTTGCTTTCAAATGCAACTAACGCTATGTAATATAACCTACTAAACTACTTCTAAGAAATAGAAATAAATTCTCATTTAGTTTTTACTTTTATTGTAATCCGTGACAAAATAAGATTAAATTGCTATTGACTTCTTTAATTATGAACTAGCTAAAAACCACAAATAGAAGATTAGGTAAAGGCAGGGACACAAAGTGTTAAGACACTCCACTCTCCACTTTTTAGGGTCTCAATGCTGCGCAGTTATTACTGTTAATTTAAGTTCTCCAACTACAAAAACATTATGCAGCACTAGCAAAATGGTATTGAAATTTTCATAATAATCCAACATATCTAAAATATCCTACACTAATATTTGAACCGAGGATGATATTGGTATCTAACCTATTCTCATTAAGAAAAAATATTTTTTTCAGCTTCACGCTGTATCCCGCACACAGCAGGGTAGACAGAGGGAGACATAGTGTGTCGAATTGCAGAACTCAACGCCGCGCTTTGCCTTGACACCAAAGCGAAGAAATGGAAATATAAATTTAAGTAAGTATTTCATCTCCTCAAGTGGGGATGGAACCCACAACCAGTCGGTTTTACAGTCACACTTTATGCCGCTGCGCCAGGACTGGCCTCAGATTAAGAAAAATGTTTGTACATATTAAAATATCCTGTCTGTTTTCACCGAAACTGTGGTAGCTGTAACCGTCTTATAATATGAAATGACTAGCTTTTAAGTACTGCTCCGACTGCTGGTTCAAATTAAAATAACTAGCAGTTGTTATGTATGACAAATTCTGAGTGCACGAGAAAAATATTTTATAACTTTCCGCGATAAATGGACTATCAGACGCAAAAAGATTTTTTCAATTGGAAAAATTTTTGGAAAGGAATCGGAGGTAAATTCAATAATAAATATAAGTTATATTTTTTATCAACTCAACGCTGTGCTTTGTCTTCCAGAGCGGGATAATGAAAATAATAAATATCTTATTTCCTCGAGCGGGAATCGAATCTACTGTTGCGTTTACAATCGCACGCTTGTGCCCCTGCGCCACGACTGACCTCAATTTATTACATGTTAAACACGTGAATACTTACTTATATACCAGTTTCTCATATAAACACTTCCATTGTTATATTTTAATCACGTGTTTCACAATAACAAGGAACTTTAATCAGAATCGCAATAACGATTACATCTTTTAATCACAAAAATAATCACTATTAATTCCTATACCACTAATAACTTAGGCTGTATGAAATTCAGTCCTTTTAAAGACAATATTTTTCGAATATTACTGTAAAAAGGCAGATCACCAAAACTGTTAACCATATTTCGTTTAAAATAACCTTACATCATATCTGAACTGATTAGACATCAGACTAGATAAATCACTGTATGTCACTAACGTCCTCATTAACTGTATATTACTGTGAAAACGTACCAAAATCACCAAAACTTTAGAATAACCGTTTAAAACCTTACTTAATATGACAAAATAAGACTAAATTAATCACTATTTTTCACAAAATTTCTCACAAATTTTTACTTTAAGGACAACATTAGTTCATTCTTATAAATTCTGAAAAAAGACACTGAAGTCTAGCCAGTACGGAGTTTCGGTTTCAACTAAGTCCATTAAAGACTAAAGTAGATGCGGTTCATTCTGATGGGTTTACATAGAGGCAGTTTTGGAGAATAATGTGTTTTATTATTTAATTTGTTTAATTATTGATAGTCAAATTATTAGTTAATTAAGACGTGTAATTAGGATTAAGATATTTATATTTTACTGACTTTTCGCTTCTAGGACTTAAATATAAATAACTAAGGTTTTGTTTTGTTGTTGTATTTGTTTTGACTGTAAACGAGACAGCTTGTGGTACAGCAGTCGACGAATTTTTTTTTATTTCTTCGCTCTGGTAACGAGGTAAAGCGTGGCTTTGGATTTCGCCACTTAATACGCAATGCCTCCAGAATTCAGAAAGTGGGCAACGGAATTGTCTTAATCGCAATTATTAATATAATATTTTACAAGAGTGAGTGGTAAGAGGGGCAAGGGGAAACCTCGATTTACTTTCGAAAACACAATGTCAATAATATTGGAGGAAGTAGACGTAAAGCATAAGGAACCTCTGGAGGACATGCATGTGTAGCTTGATGACAGTGGACGAGGCATAAGAGGTATGCAAAGACAGTAGCTTTCAGCACTCCGTTCTCACTAGGTTCTCACTTGACTAGGGATAAAGCGTTTAACTAAAAAGTAATCTCCTAAGCAAAATTTGGACTAATTGTAGTAGATTAAAAAATATCAAATTTACGCTAACACGTTATCACGAAAAATATTGAAAAGTCCCTTTATTTTAAATAAAGATAACAGCTCCATATAAACCCACGCCTTGGCCGTTCCGTGCCATTTTTTCCGTGACTCACAGATAATAGTTAGATGTTTATGTATGTATGTTTGTGTATATCCGTACATTTAACAATAGAAGTATTGAAACTACAGTTTTTACCTAAATTCACAACACCGTTATAATAATGGACTATGGTAGCACAAGTGGAAATGTCTGGCTGTATGCACGATGGTTGTAGGTTTGATTTCTTATGGTGGTACATATATTTTCGTTCCATTAAACTTAACGGGGAAAATAACATATAAAAATATATATATTTTTAAATTTAAACTTATCCTTTCAATATTACGTTTATCGAGGATAGCTTTTACCTAGTATTTTTTTTATAACTCTTAAGACTTTGTTCAGTTGAAAACACTAATCTTAGAAACTACGTGTTCCAATTATAATATTCTTTTTAGTTCACTTATCGAAGAAGGTAATAAAGTCATAGTTTGAATTTGAATTTGTACCTGCCATCAGTGTTATCTCTCGTACATAAAAAGTGTCATGTGTCATACACATCTTTCAGTTATTACCATTTGACATTAAGGGCGAAGCGAGATAATCAATAGAACCGATAGAATTATGAAATTTGACAGCTAGCATCTACAGGTAGTAGCTGTCAAATTTCATAATTCTAGTTCAGGAAAATCTCCGAAAACCTATAATGACCTCAAAAGAGGGGCAAAATTTGGTATTAAAGTCGCTAGTTCAAGTAAAGTATCAAATGAAAGGACTCTGGCTAAGCCTGAATTTCAGAAAAGGATCGCGACCTCCAATTTTTGTGCGTAGCCCTCGGTGGGCGAACCCAACTCGCACGCACTATTCCGGATTTTTTTATTATGGAAAAGACAAGGCGAACGAGCGTAGAGGTCACCTGATGGTAAGTGATCACCACCGTCCACAACTCTGTGAACACCAAAGGAGCTACAGGTGCGTTACCGGCCTTCAAGGTGGACTAAGACGTCCTTGATTCAAGTGAAACTAACGTTTTAATTATGTCACTTACGACATCTCTAGTATAGCACTAAGAGGAGAAATATAGAATCTATTAATAAAGACTGCAGCGAAGCCCAAATGGAGGGTTATTAGGATAGCGCGAGTGTCACTGTATACATTAATTTAGTTTAAGCAGTCCCCTTTTTTGTTGTTTTATAATTCACTTGTTTTAGAATGCCGTCGTTTATTGAATTATATCATGACGCTCATTGTTTAACCATTTCAAGAATATATAAAAAAAAAAATATGCGGTTGTGGTTTCGATCGCACTCGAGGAATTGCAATATTTAATATTTTTATTACTTCGCTCTGGCAACGAGGCAAAGCGCAGCGTTGAGTTCAACCACTCAACTCGCAATGCCTTCATAATTGGGCGGAAAGTGGGAAACGCAAGTGTTTTAAGAGGAACAAAGTGTCCTAACAATAGATTCCTAAATATACTTGGCATGCTGCCGGTAAAAATTAAGTAGTGTTTCGACTGAACTCGAAACTCAAACTCGAAATATATAAGACTTAATGCGGCAGGTCGACAAACAAACTGAAACAGTTAAATATTAATCACATTTCCTTAAGTGAGAATCGATCCCACAGCCTATGGTTAACATTCCTGAACTAAGAAACAGTGATCAATTCGTTAACTTTAATTGCTTTATTACAGTAATTTTTTTATACAGTAAATTACAGCGAATGATTTAAAAAATATTTCTACCGGCTGGCTTCCCTTAATTATTTCAAAATGAATTGATTTAATTTAACCTCGAATCGTTGTTTAGGAGTAGAAATAAGTTTTTTTATCTAAAATATAGTAATCCTTCAAAACGTAATTTCTATTTCTATTCATATTGTTTGAAATTCTCTCCTAGAGTTTGGCTACACTCTCTAAGTAATTAAGTAAATTTCAGCGTTCTACGCTGCACAGCTCCGGCTGTGCCTTTCCTGACACACTTTTTTTAATAAATATTTGTAATATAAACAAAGCGCGGTGTTAAGTTCCGGCATTCAACACGTAATTCTCTAGAGTGGAGTCACCAGAGCCAGGAAATGAAAATAAATAATTCCCACCACAACGGCTTCATGACACATTTAGTATCATTTCAACCAAAACAGATAAATTCGGTCAGGGCTAACCGAAATTAAAAGAATGCAGTATTATTTAACTTACGATTTAAAGTTGCAATTATGTTGTTTATTACTTATTATGCAAAATCTTCGAAGGTTTTAACTGTAGCATTGAGAGAAATCTCAAAAACGCAGGCAAGTGTAAGTAGTATGCACGTTATTTAGGTTCCGTAGCCTTTTATACGTAACTTATAACTTATAACCTATATACTTCATTTTTGAGATATTGAGAAATAGCTTTAAAAACCATGTTAACCGTTTTTAGGCTGTATCCCGCTTATAGCAGGGTAGAGAAGGTGGTGGTGGTGGTGGTGGTGGTGGTAGTGGAAAGATAGTCCGTTCCTCGCTTTGCAATTTTCGCAATTTTCGAGACTTACGAGAAAGTCAGACCACCAGACACCAGAGTGGGATTTGAACCCTCCGACGTCGCGTTTAGTCAGACTCAGACTCTGCACAATGAAGATCTCAATATTACTATTAGGTATATTTAAAATAAATCTTTTGAAACTGCAAAAGAAAAAAATTAAAATAAATAAATATTTTTTATTGAAAAATACAGTTACTTACAGCAAGTTCAAATTCATATGCCTACATTGGTTATTTAATGATGAAGGTAACAACGTTATCATGAGTAACCTATGTTTACGATAGTTGTATTGATTCAGGAGAATGTTGAAACAGAATGAAAATAAAGCAGCATCGGATTTTTCCGCTTTGCAGGGTAATCAGATGGAACCTAGTGTCAAGACACTCCGTATCTTACCTACTTAAAGCGCTTTTTTTGAGGCATTGCTTTTTGAGTGGCTAAGCTAAAGGTTTTTACAAGCTTCATTTGCTCTACTTCCCAGTGCCGTTTGAACTGAAATTTGGATTACGTCGGCCGTTCTGATGACAATGAAACAAAATGGCGGATTACAAATTTTCGCACAATCCACCTATTTGATATCTATCAAGTGAAAAAATCATGATTGAAATGATTTGTAAAATACAATAACATCGTATTTAGTGAGGCCTATCTAATGAGCTCAAACACGATTCCTTTACTATACATGGAGAGTTTGGTATCCTCCTATCTCCTTCTCCTATCTCCTTTGCAATCAAAACTCTGACTATGATTAACTTGATAAAAAGTTTGGAAAGTTGTGTTGTATATACTTTAATTTCTGTTTATAACAAGATATTTATAACAAGGTTCAATTTTCTTTTGATGATAGCAAAGAACATATTCTAGTGTGTAAGTGACCTCTAAAACAAAACTAGATCAAAATCGGTTCATCCGTTCGGAAGCTACGATACCACAGATAAACATACATGTCAAACTTATAATACCGCTCTTTTTTGCGTCTGGGGGTTATAAATAAAAAGAACTAAGACACTTTCTTACTCATCTGTACACAAAACAATTAGAATAAGTGACACACAACTATCTCTTTCAATCTTTAAAAAGAAATGTATATCTATCTCTGTCATTACCTAACTTCGTTAAAATCGTTTTTCAATCTTACACTTAAAGTAATAAGAACTCTTTTTGTTTGTTTTTTCTGTTTAATTCCTAAATAAAAGATCATTAAGCCTATCATATCTAATAAAGAATAATTGTTATAGTTCTAAGGTATTGAGATGGTCGTGAGTTCATTTAAAAATACCAAATAGATTTGGGCTAGGTATAAAAAAAAGCATAGCTTAGTTAAGATGAGATACACTAGTTAAACAGATATTAAAAAAAATTAAGTAAATATATAACCGTTAAGTACCACATGAACAGAGACCGTCGTGGCGCAGCGTTAAACGTAAAATGGAAAATTACCCGTAATCATTTCTTAGTGTTCTTTTACAGCAGTTTCGTCTGTGCGTTGTCAGTCTGTCACTTAGAAACGAAACAGTTTTAAATATAATATAGATTACTGTCTGGGAAGGAAGAGACCAGTTTATCTTCAAGAAGATATTTTTGATAACACTGGAGGTAAAATACTTAAAAAAGCACGTGGACCACCCAAGATGCATTTATGAAGATGTTGATTTTTTCTTTTTTTTAGCTTCAAGCTGTATTCCGCAGGATAGACAAAGAGAACCTGGGAACCTAGTGTTAACACATTCCGTTCCGTATTAAGTCACTTCTGTTCCCCATTTTCCTCGAATTCTTGGAAAAATGCGTATTGACGTGGCGGAAGTTAACGACGAACTCAATTAAATATTTAATTTCTTCGAGTGGGGATTGAGTTTATAGTATGTTTATGAGCCTAGAAGCTGTGTTATAAATATTTTATCGTCCTTTTTCACTTCCCTACATCAGCTTATGAAAAAAATGGACTAAAATGAAATCTACTTACATTCTCCTTATCCACATCCAATTGCGGATCACGTTTAGGCAGACTGAACATAATTTTACTATCATTCTTCTTGTACCGTTTCGTTTCCGTTGCGAACTTCTTTTCCATGTTTTTCTGGAGAACTTTAAAATCCTTTGCCACATTTTCCGTTGACTTCCACACTTTGGCACTTAGTATTTGAGGTTTGAGATCTGGTTTCTCGTTCTGCCCAGAATTCTCGAAGCTCTCTCTTAACTTCTGGAAATCAGTTTTCTGAACTTCCGGTGAGGGAAGACGTGTTGCTTCGTAGGGAACGTCGTATATCTTTTGATCCTGAAAAAATATACGCAAATTAAAACAAGTTAGCAGCTGGTAGCAAAAATATATTTTACATATATAAAACAGGTGTTAATAATAAAATTAAGTTTAAACAGACAACAAGATTATGAAATTGATCTAATAATATGTTTTTCTCTTTTTTTTAATCAAAAAATATTATTCTAAGTGAAAAATAAAGAAATAAATTATAAATTTACTATTTTATGTATTTAGCGACATACGAAAGCACTTAGCAAAGGGCTAACAGTATTTGGCATGGGGATCGTAACGTTATGGCATACTCTTTGTCAAAGAAAGAAGAAAAAAAAAATCTTAACAATATATAGGTTATCTGTGCCTACACTGGTATAGGCGTCATACAGCGTGAAGCTAAAAAAAAAATTCTACGTTCCCATTAATCGGATTTGAGCACGTTCTTAGATATGTACTTCAGAATACTCACGCAAAAGAATAGCTAGCATAAACGTCGTTTTGCAAACAAGTTAAAGACTTAAAATCCATGTAATTTATTCGTTTTAACGAATCACGTTCAGAATAATTATGAATATGAATAACAAAGATTGGACACAGAGAAATAATTGTTTAAAACTTAACTTTTGTGCCGTGTGATCCCGGCCTAGAATGGGATCATCCTGGTACTGGTGGTGTCGTAAGAGGCGACTAAAGTACGTGTGGTAGA
>DWAE01000232.1:0-18423 GCA_018237945.1 Heliconius sapho
ATTATAATAAATAAAAATACCAAAAACATTTTTTCTTCCCATCTATTTCCTTCTTAATCTATGTGTTCCGTTATTTGTACTTTTTTTATCTGTAATTCTAACGTTTGTATTTGAAATCAAGTTGTTTATAACTGAAATCTGTTATTTTATTTTTAATTATTTTATAAGACTTTGTGTTACAAGTAAACAATTGAGACAAAAATAAAGTAAGAAAGCACAATACGTACTATAATATATACAAACATTTTGATAATGGGTACGTAATTTACTATTAATTTGAATAAACTTAACACGATTTTATGTGTTATTTTATTAATTATGATTAGATTTGTATAGTATATTTGTAGTAATTATTAAAGAAATCTCGTTCTTTAGATACAGAAGATATGACACTGTCAGAGAAATGCGAACATTTAATGAATGTAGTAGTTGAGTCTAGAAAACGTTTTGGCAAAATGTGTATCGACTATGACCGAAAAACCTCAGTTATGGAAAACAAATTGCTAAACCTCCAACTAGAAACTATGACTAACTATCGATTTAAATCTAAAATTACTCTACCAGAAATAAACGTGGAGGAAATTGTGAAAAACGATGATCAATTCAAACAGGAAATCTTAGATGCTCAAAAAAAAATGGAGAAATTACAAAATCATATAAAAAATACGCATAATGTGATATTACAGCTTAAATCTGATGATGTTTCAAAAAAACTGTTAAAACCTATTACAGCGGAAGCAATGTTGGCAGCTGCTAAGAGTAAAAGTAATTCTTGATGTTTAATATATTGAAAAAAAATTATGTTTCACTGAACTATAATTTATTCCATTATTAATAATATAAATATTAAGGTGCTATCAGGCTAGCATAGATGAATTTTGGATTGCCAAGAAAACCTAATTGCAAAATTTGAGCTAACTTCTATTGTGTTATTTACATTTGAAAAGAAATAGAATAATGATTGTCACCATTTAACTATATACTACACTTGATTTCTATCGTTGGAAAGATTTCTGTAAACATGTTAGAAAGTTCAATCTTGGCTCTACTAATGGTTACTGATTTTTGGGGTAAATTGATTTTTGAGTGCTGACTATTCCCCGGCCAGCATAATAAGTTGTTTTGTTCTGTGGTTATGGTGTCCCAAATGTGCCAGTTCAGCACTAAACACTTTACCTTTGTCACAGTATATTAAGAACACAAAGGTTTTCAATAATAGTATGATAAAAAATGATAATGTTACACAATAGAAGAATGTGTGTTAAAAAAAATCTAGTAAAATTCTCATCAACTAAGGAAAAAAAAAATATTTACAATAAAAAATATCACTTTTTTTAATTTAAATCAATAATCATACTTAACATATAGCAGAAAATTCTTTACCTTGGTGGCATGATGATATACATATGAAAGAAAAGAGTTGAGTAGAGTCGAGTGTTTTAATATCTTAATCACAGTGTTTTAATATCTTAATATCTTAACCATAACAAATGCTAATAATAATAGTGGAAATAAAAAATAAATTAAATAATATTGTCATTTTCTGAGGCTTCCTTATGAAGGAAATATAACTAAGTTGTAATAGTTAATAATAATTGTATTTTTTTATTTTATTTATTTCTCCTCAATATGAAATATTGTTGCCTTCAGTATAATCTTGTATGTTCAATCTTGGGATATAATTCCAGCTTTTAATTGGTCTTGGCTAATTTTTACCACCAGGTACGAAGCAAAATATTAACCTAATAGTACAGTACAAGCTGGAATTACACTAACTTACAAATAAAACAAAGTCTGTACGTAAAAAAATGACTTAAAAGAAATTTAGGTGAATTCGAGAACGACGCACTACTTAGCATTTAACTTGGCTGCCATTTTACATTAATGTTTTTGATGGGATATCATTTTTGCTTTTTGTAAAGAAATTATCACTAAAATCATTAACGCCTTGTTATCCTTTTCCGTCCGTCCGTCCTTCCTTCATTTCTTTTAAAAAATCAGAACCTTTGTCTTATTTGTATTGAGGCTTAGACCATTAAATTTAATTTTTTATTTTTAAAATCACTATTTTCCTATATATTTTTATGTGAATTTTATACTTAACATTTTTCTAACTTTTTAAATAGTAGTTATCAATAATTATCACCTCAGGCCACCAAGAAGTGGGTTAGGTTTTTTAATGTGTGAGTCAGGCAGTCATAAAAATGCCGGTTTTTAAAAGGTAATAAATCGATTACCACCGAGGCAAATGCCGCTATTTGCCTCTACACCAGAGCGAAGAAATGAAAATATAAATTTAAATAAATATTTCATTTCGCGTAAGAATTGTACCCACAACCAGTAGAGTTGAGGTGTGATGTAATTTACAGTCACACATTTGTACCCCTGTGTTAGAATTGATAAATAATAAACTGCCGAGTAGATATTTTCATATAAAATAAATGTAAAAAAAAAATTAAAGTGTTTATGTAATTATTGAATAAATTATAATTAAAATAATTTTATGTATTTTATTTTCAGTGCTAACACTACACAAACAATACAAAAATGATAAAAAATAAAAAAAATATCTATGATTTCAAAATATAATTATTTTTTATCTGAGATTATTATTAAAACGACAGTATTTTCAGGAATGAAAAGGCCTTTAAGTTATGTGTCACGATTTAAAATCATGTGTAACTTACCCTAAGTTGCTAGGCAACTAATCATTGTTGATTTACTAAGTAATTAATATTCTAACACGTTTCATAAATAACTGAAAAAAAAATGTCGGATATTCAGAGTGCATTTAAAAAACATGGCGTAGTACCTGATGTTTTAACAACACCACCTTCAGAACTGTTGACCATTCAGTATCCTGGAGGTATATCAGTAAATCTTGGTAAGGAATTAACCCCAACTCAAGTAAAGGACATCCCAGCAGTTAAATGGTCTTCTAAAGATACAGAATATTACACTTTAGCCATGGTGGATCCTGATGCTCCAAGCCGTGAAAATCCAAAGTTTAGAGAATGGCATCATTGGCTAGTTGGTAATATATACGGTGGGGACATAAATAAAGGTGAAGTCTTATCTGATTACATTGGAGCTGGACCTCCGAAAGGAACAAACTTACACCGTTATATATTCTTAGTATACAAACAACAAAAAAAATGCGATTTTTGCAAAATGCCAAAGTTACCTAACAATTCAGGTGACAAAAGAGGTAAATTTTCTATTGGGAAGTTTGCCCAGCAGTTTAAATTGGGGCCGCCTATAGCTGGTAATTTTTTTGTTGCTAAATACGATGACTATGTACCAAAACTCTACGCTCAGCTTAAAGGTTAATAAAATGTATTATTACTACAAAAAGCTTCATAATGAATACTGTGTTAATATCATAAAAAAATATTTTTTATTCTTAGCTAAATGCAATGCAAATGAAAAAAAATTAAGATATTTAATAATAGATTTAAAGAACATTTCTAAGTTCAAAATTAAAACAGCTTGATAGTGCATTCAGTGCCTTATTTGTCTATGGTTCTGATCAATAATAATTTCCGCCTCCGCGTGACATTTCCATTTCTCGGTGCGGCTGCTCTAACATCCGCCATTACACTTTGGAGTTTGCGTAAATTGGTCGTCGCCGATCTCCGTCGCCGTCTGCGCGTTGCGTTTACACTATCAGACATCAGTGACATTTGGTGTTGTCGTGCGTCATCACGCAGCAGCGTTTCGTTAGAACAAAGAGTATAGACGTTCAATCGTATGTCCATCCAGAATCTCAACACATTCGACCCATTTGCCGATGCTATCAAAAGCTCGGAAGACGACGTACAAGATGGACTAGTCCACGTCCGCATACAGCAGCGGAACGGGCGCAAGACGCTGACCACGGTGCAGGGGCTCTCGTCGGAGTATGACCTGAAGAAGATCGTGCGGGCATGCAAGAAGGAGTTCGCGTGCAACGGTACCGTCGTCGAGCACCCCGAGTACGGCGAGGTGCTGCAGCTGCAAGGCGACCAGCGCGAGAACATTTGCCAGTGGCTCACCAAATCGGGGCTGGTCAAGCCCGAGCAGCTTAAGGTGCACGGCTTCTAGGCTGTATAACCATGTCCGCTGTGACATCATCATAGTTGATATATTATGAGAGCGTGCCCGTTATAACCCTATTGAATATGTATTTAGAAAGTACCGACGTTTACAGAGAGTATAGGAGAGAGGCTTCGCCTCCCGCGCCCTGTGCCTTGCTGTCACTCTATAATGTTAATATAAATGTATTTTTGAATATCGACGCCGTCTCCCACATCTCGGACAGGTTCTGTTGCAATTAACGCCGAACGAAATAGTCAATAATATTTTTTTGTTTTTTTTACGACATTATTATAAATTGCTGTAATAATTATAATATGATGTGTCTCAATTATTAAACATGTTTTTGTACTTGTGGCTTTCATTTGTCGCGGTGGCGTCCTAACGGGACTGGCGGTTCTGGACTGGATAATAGTGAAAGTAGCTGAGTGGGGGCTTGTAAACTTTTCTATTATATAGGGTTGAGCGCTGAGGCAAAGATATTCTTCGCCAATATTACGTATATGGAGAACACGAAGAATGTACGATAAAAAAGAAAAAAATATATATTAAATAGGAGTATGCATTTTCCCATCCATCAACATGTGATCCAGTAAAAATAAAGCCTTCACTTTTAACAAAACAATAAGTATATATTTTACATAGTTATAAATATAATAAAGTACATTAAACTCTTACACTCGTGAAGTGCATCTGTCAACTGTCGTGTAAAAAATCTTTAGACAAAGACCTAACCTCAAAAGTCCAACTTAAATAACATCGTACAAAATTTGTTATTAAACAAAATTAAAATTTTTCCATAAATTACTATTTGATTATTCATTATAATGTATTTGAGCGTTGCATTACTACTTGTAATTTCTACGAGGCAGAGCGTCGCATTATCGCTTCTACAAATAGCTTGTTAAGACCATCAAACAATAATAAATCCTCTTTACTTAAAACTCTAATATAACTACCATGTTCTCATTTATATGGCTTTTTATAACTTAAACTTAAGCAGTGTAGTTTAATTTTTTTAAATAAATATTCTAATTAATAATAGAAATAATCATTAATTCTTTTCAATCCTTAAACATATTAATACATCGTGTTGCAGCGGCACAGTGTATGACTAAACGCGACGGTGGGTGCAATTACTCTTTGGAGAATAATTTAGTTATTTTTTTCATTTTCTTTGCCTAGCAACAATATAAAGAGTGGGGTTGTGTTCTGCCACTCAATACTCGAAAATTAGGCAGAAAGTTGTGGAAAGAGTTAATGTTAGGTTTTCTCAGCCAACCATGTGGTTTATAGCATAAACATAACATAAAATATATGAAAAAAATACTAATTAATTTTATACCATAATTCAAAGTAACAAAAGCCACTGAACCATAACCCTGCTTTTATCATTTTCTGATTAGTCACTTAGTAAACATGATATTAAATTTAAAAAAACAGTGAGTCATTTGCCAGATTTTTTCCTAACAATATTTAGTACAATTTCCCTTAGTAGTTACTAAATTTCAGTACATTTTTCTGAAAAAAAAACATACTCTATTACTTATAAGTATTAGCTTTATATTAAAATAAAAATATTTGGTCTATAAACTTAAAACCAAGCTGTCTACTGTTACAGATTCAAGTTATTTCAGTTAAGTATAATCTTAATTGTTATCTGAATTGTTCATTAATTTACTTGTATAGAAAATTATAAACATGTATGTGTTTCAGTCAGGAATTTAGTCGCCTTAGGCCAATCTGTGAACGTCCATGACTATTCCAAAATTTTTTTATATATATATATTTTCTTATTTATTATAGAAACATTAGTAACTTTTTTTTGTTATGTTATTTTAAAACATTGAGTTTGATTAAGGAAAGTTACACTATAATGTAATATTACTGAAGCAATATTCTGTAACATACATTGTTGTATACCAATTTAAAATTAGATACTTCCTTGTTGGAACTTCCTTATACATGAGAGAGTTAAATTTGACTGCATGGTAGAAAGTTCAAATTTTGAAAGAATATTTAAAGTCAAGTAATGTTTAAATTGTATATTAATATTTTTTTTATAATACATCAAGAAAGAATCCAAAGTATTTGGGTAGATGCATTAAGTAATTTAACAGTGGGGATCCTTAAATTATTTATTTCTACTTAAATTAATATACTTAAATAGGTAAAAAGGAACTATGCATAAAGATATACTATAAGATATTAACAAGAAACCAGATGCATGAGATGGGTTGCTGGCGAGGAGCTCGGAGCAGTGTCTGCGGATTGCAACCCAATATATAAATTATGGCGTCTCTTTAAATTATGGACTTCATAAAAAATATAAATAAATTAGATAACATTTTAAAACTTAGGCATATAAATTACTTATATCATATAAAAATAAAGGAGATTAAATTATTATTATACAGACTATAATAAAAGTAAACAATGCTAATATAAGTAATTATGTTAATTAGTAGATGCCATTGTGGCGCAGTGGGTAGCGTCTGACTAAACACGGTATTGCAGGTTCCAACACCACTCATAGGATATGACGAAAATATAACTGATATTTGAATGACTACTAAAATCAACGCTTCGAAAAAATCTAATTTGCTTTCGCCGTCTATATATAAATACTATATTTATCTGCTATATTCAAACTAAAGTTTCAGCCAAAACAATAAAACAGTTATTTTGTAGCAATTTTGTAAAATAAAGTATTTATATATATTTTTATTTATGAACCGATTTAAAAAAAGTCTCGTATTGGGGCGGAGCTAAATAATAAAGAATAAAACTGAAAACGTATCCATCAGTCTTATAATATTGAAATTCAAAATTATAAGACTAGTAGCCAAGAAGGAAGCAATGACTCAAGGCTGAGGTCAGCCACTCGGTTTGATGACGGTAAGTATTTATCACTTAATGCGTCACACTCTGTTGTTGTATCGGGACAGTTCTGTTTCTAAACTCATTATTTTAGTTTTGTAATAGATTTCTTTTTAATATGTGGTTTTTTTGTAGGTAGTTAGGACGAATCGTAGTTTTTTGACTTTTTTTATTTTAAGGCCCAATGAGAAAGCGTCTGATGCGGTGGTCTTGGGTTCGATTCGCACTATGGGAAAACGAATTATTTTACTTCCTTCACTCTGGGAAGATAAAATGCAGTGTAAAATTCTGCCACTAACACGCAGTGTCTTGAATTATGGTGGAGGTGGAAAGTACCCAAAGAACCAAATGGAACGGAATGCAGTCTTGAGACTAGGCTCTATCAGTCTTCTCTGCTCTATGAGGGAAAAAAACGTGAAGTGATAAAAGTAAGAGTGTCGTAAAGATAGAAGTCGCTATCTTTACGACATTTATTTTGTCTTACATATTTTTTTTATTTTTATGCAACTCGCATTGGCATACTTTAGTGCAGGTACTTACTTCTTAGGCACAAAAAATATAAAACATTTTAAAGTTTATACGTTTTTACATTCCATCGTTTCTTAGAAACATTGCATATAAGATGGAACAGTGAACACTGCGATTTATCTAAGCTGAATATAACTGTACGTACAATAACTATGTATAAAGTATTAATATTATTAACACGTAGTAGTGACAAGTATTATTTCCGATAGTTTGACGAGCACAAACGTTACTAAGCGATAAGAGGGGATTAGTTTGTTACATAGGTATTAAAAACCAAATACGTACTACGTATAACAAAGTAGGCTAAAGGAACCTATTTAAGACATTCCGTACTCCACATTCGAGAATGAGTGTCATACGTAAACGTTACACTGTGCGCCACTGTGCCACTGTGCCACGACAGCCTTTATTTTTAAGAATAGGTACAATACAGGGGTTGAAGCCCTCGTGACGCGGGGGCACAAGGGTGTGAATGTAACACGACAGTTCTGGGTTCAATCCTCACTCGAGGTATTGAATTATTATTTAGGAATATTTTCGTTTTTTCTTCCTGGTACCATGAGAAAAGCCATGTGTTAAGTTCCGCCACTCAACATGCAATGCTTCGAAAAATTAGCGGAAAGTGGCGAACGGAGTGTCTGCACTAGGTTTCCTATGCCTACTTTGATGTATACGACGGGATACAACGTGAAACTGATTTGATTTGATTTTAGGTACAATACAAAAGTTCACGCTTACGTTACCGTTACCTACCTACTGGCGACCCGCTCGCAACTTCGCCTGCTAAAACCATTTTAATTTTTTTTTTAATTTCAATTTATTTACTAACATGTATAACTTGCGGGTATTAATAACATTATCGTTTTAAAGACAATATACATTAAAAACCAAAGTTTCAACTAATTCCACAAAACAGTTATAACTTTACTTTTCTAAATTTGTTAAGTAATTTCTTATTATTATAATAAAATAAATTAAAATCTAAATACAGCTTTCATATTTGCATTAATAGTGTAAGTAAAATAGGTCATATTTTTTTATTTAGATAATATCAGTTGGAAAATTAATTTCCTTATAACCGTTTACAAAACGTGCAACACGCGAAGTATCGTTATATTGGCACTAGAAACTGTATTAATTGCAGTAAATGCTAAGTAGGTATTTAGCCGGCTTTGGGGTCGTGAGTTCAAAACGCAAACTATTCCTCAGATGTGTAGAGTAGATATATTTTTAATATTATTTTCAAGCCCTAAGCTTTACTGAACTGGCTTTATTGCAACTGACGAAAGTGGGGAACGGAAGTATCTAATGTGGCCGGGATGTCTAAACACTAGGTTTTCAGGTTCCTTCTGCCTACCTTGCTATGTACAGTGGGTACAGCGTTAAGTTAAGGTAAATAAGAATTAACCATATATTTCAAAAATGTGTTGAGTGGCGGAAAGTGTGGCGGAGAGTGTCTTCACAATGGATTCTCAGGTTTCTCTCAGCCACTATGCTGTGAGCAGGATACAGGTTGAAGCTAAAAAATGTGATCGAACTCGAAGATTTTTTCTTACCAGAGCTGAGAAATTAAAATAATAATTGAAATATTTCTTTTAGTAGCCATTGAATATATATAATAGTCATCATTAGCACTTTCAAATATTTATCAATGATAATTAGTATATTTCTTTGTGTAAAGATAGAGAATATACATATAAAAGTGGTCTTTATTTTGAATGAGGCCGAGACATGAACATAAGATAACCTAGGTATCGATGTATTTACAGAATCTGTTCCTAAAATATAGGTACTTTATGACACTAAAAAAAATTACTTAAGTTACTTTATAATTTGGTTGTAGATTCTAATTAGTAACTGTATTTTTTTTTATTTATTTAGGTGTAATAAAAGCATTCAATAATGAAGAAACGAAATTGTATAATAGATGTTGCGAAACATTATAATGAATTATTCATTTTAAAGAAATTTCATCATTCTTTTTAAAATAAATTGATAAAGATTGCATTATATATTATTATGTATATGTAACGCAGGAGTAACAAATTGCAATAAGTGTTTAATACATTTGAAAATCAATAAATATAATAATGAAATATAATGATTTTTTGAGAGAAAATTTAGGTTTTTTATTATTTATAAATATAATGTATTGCTGTTAAATTACGTATTATATATTGTTGTATATGTATATATTAAGCTGTCGATGTAGAAACCACACGTCGCGATGATTTCATACTTTGACATTGACATTTAAATTTGACGTACCTGCATCAATTTGTCAATAGTTCACTGCAGTGAAATTACTTTCAATGCACATATTTTCTAAAATAAAACAGCATATGACTTCTTAAACTTCTGTTATGTAATAATATAAGTAAAGTGCCTAGTTGAGTACTTAATTGCAGCTTCTTATTGGCGTAATCCTTTTACTTTACTTATAAGGTATTGTGAAAATTTTATCGACTTATTTAAGTTTTGAAGTCGAATTTTGATTGTAACACAGGTTTTTATTGTGTGTTTTATAGTTAAAGTAATAAGAGAAGATGTCAGACAAACACTTAACATTAGGACAGCGGGTAATGGTCGTCGGGAAGGAAGTAAAGGGGTCGATCGCTTATGTTGGGTATCCTACATTTGCAACTGGTAAATGGATAGGAATTATCCTAGATGAACCTAAAGGCAAGAACAATGGTACAGTGCGTGGTCACGCTTACTTTCGGGTTAGTATTTACTTGTTAAATTCTGTATTTTATTTAATTAATTTTGAGAATTTTTGTGTCTTATTATAACAAGCACTATTATAACATTAATGCAATACTATAAATTAGCATAGACCAAAATTTTATTCCTGTTAGAACCCAATAGTAATATAGTGAATATTTATATTGACAATTTATTTTCATTTTTTTTAAATATAAATATATTTAAATACCTTTTGTATCATGTGTTTTTTCATATTAAGGATAGAAAAATATCCAAGGAAATGTATAAAAATGTATCTTTTGGTAATGGCTATTTTTAAAAGTCTCCCTATTGAGATGCTAACAACATAAATAATGTTGTAACAAGCATTTAAAATTTCAACATAGCTCTATAAGAATAAATAGTGCTCAGAGAGCTTGGATTTAAGTACCAGAAAACTCTTTTTATTATGATTTCTTAAATATGTTTCTTATTAAATTCCAGTGTGAGGAGAACTATGGTGTGTTTGTACGTCAATCACAAATTCAGCTTCTTGATGCTGAAGACAATCCTATGGAGACATCCATGACTACATCCACTGAGGAGTCAAAGCCTTCTAATAGACGTCTTAGCAGGTATTTATAAGTATATATTTTAATAGCTTCATGCTGCATCTCTAATACTAAAGAGTAGGCAGAGGATACATAGTATAAAAGCACTCCATTCCCCACTTTCTGCAAAATTTTTTAGATATTCCATTTTGAGTAGTGGTATTCAATGCCACTCTTTTCAGTGTTACTAAAGTGAACGAAATGAGAATAATTCAAAGGAAATACAACAAAAATACAATTAAATTTGACAAGAGACTTTATTTTGTGATGCTTTTTATATATAAAAAAAATTAGATTTATTTTGAAAAAAATATATTGTATTATACACAATTTGATATAATTTATTTGCATATTGTTTTTTTTACTGGTAATTTGTGGCATTAGTGTTAATTTAATTAATTTATTAGTAATTAAATTAAATATTTGATAACTTTATTCTGGAAGAAGTATTTTGTGATCTTAGAAGCAAATATTTTAATTATATTTAAATGTCGTATTTTAAGAATATCATTTATAGTTAATTTTTTTAATAAGTATTTTTCATAAAATTATTATATATGCCATATAATATAGTCTATTTGTCATTGAAAAATATCATTAATTAATCAATTGTAATGAATCCATTAATTAACATAGATGTAGAATGTCACTCATTTATAATCTGTAGATTCCAATCCAATAATAAATATATTAACGTGATATTTACATATTATTGATAATAATAACAACATTATTAAAGATTTACAGGCATATTATGTCATTTTGTTACATATAGAAAATTAAAAAAAAAATTTTTTTTTTATTTTTGGCTGTAATCCATATACATCATCATTACTGAATAAGAAAAAAGATTCTATTGTTTTTTTTTCGATTTTCTATATGATAAATCATTTAGATTTTCTAACTGATAGTATGTGTTTTTTTCTCGCTAGTATAACAGTGGCCCAGAGGTCTAGACCGACCACGTAAGTATTAGATACGGTAGATCTGCACACGCTTCGCTTAGTTAGCACAAAAAAAAAATGCTTGTCTGTGTCATAATATTTTTTAACCTTTGCTAATTATGATTGTTTTTTTTTGTTTAGTCAATGACATTTTTAGGCTGTATAAAGTTATAATTGTGCATAATGGCATATTTTGTGAATTAAAAATATATAAAATTTATAACAACTTATTATTATAAACAAAATTGCTTTTATACATGGGGGATTTCTTTATGAAAATATTGGTTTTCTGCTGTTTTCTGGAGTTAAAAATAAATATTACTTTTCATAACTTCACGCTGTTACCCGCATATAGCAGAATAGGCAGAGGGATCCTAGTGCGAATTGAAATTTCGAAACATTGAATGTTGAGTGGTAAAACTGCGGTTTATCTTGTTACCTGAACGAGGTAACGAACATAGTCCACCCGGGGGAATGAAATCGTAACCTACAGCCGTCTAGTTTACAGTCAAACGGCCTCAATAAATATTATTATAAAATCAGAGATAAAGGTAGAGCTAAAAATAAATATATAAATATCAGGCTCAGGCTGTCGCGGCGCACAGTGCCACATCGTGTGAGTATCATTTTCCCCGCTCTGATAACAATTCAAAACGGGTCGATAAGGTCCCACCATTCGACAAGCAATTTCTCGAAAATAGAGCGGAAAGCCTAACCTGCTATATGCAGGATATAGTGTGATAGGAAACCAAAATGTCATATTATGTAATACGTAATAATAATAATATAATAATATAAGATTGATTTACAAATATTGTTATACAATGCTTTAATTTAGGGGCCATTAACCATTTGTTTTACACTTCAGTGCATTCACGAAACTAGAAAGTGAACACTCACTCGTACACAAGTTATGACAATTCAATGATTATTGTTGTATTGTTTTTCTTTTTAAGATTAAAGTGCTAACGTTTTGTGTTATTTTTTGTGAAAAAAGGTATAAAATAAGTTTTGTGTTATCTGTGTATTTTAATATGTTCTAGTATATAAGAATGTTGTTTACGTGTCAGAGGAAGGATTATGGTTATTTATTCTACACATTTGTTACTTAGTATTTTATTTTATTTATGTGAAATTTTGCATACAAATGAAATCAATTATAAAATTAATGCCGCAAATAAAATAAAATAATCACAAAAAGAACTAATAGCTTACTTGTGTAAATTACTTTAAAGTGTTTCAAGAGGCACTGATTCACAATTGTTTATTTTTAATATTTAATACAAATAAATATCGCCCTTTTATAAGACAGCGCATTAGTTAGTGGAACCCAACGCCGCAAACAGCAACAAAGATAATATTTTAGATTAATTAATTATTAATATTTTAATAATAATCTTTTCCTTATAAAGTATTTATACAATATATAAATGTTTGTTTTCTAATTAAATTGTTCGTATCTAACATATTGGGTTATGAAAAAGGGTGCGGCGGAAGGCGTCGCCAGCGCAGACAAAGGCAGGCACTTTGTCTATGTCGAGGTAATATTATACTATATGAAAAATTTATTGAAAGCACTGTACATATGTATGTATATATGGGCACGACTGTTATATTTTACTTATTTTTTATTGTAATTTTTGTATGGGTAACTACGAAAATCACGTATTTCTACCATTACGAACCAATCTCAGCAGTATTCACTCAGTAGATATCCTAAGGTATCCTAAGATCTAGTCTAACCCGAAACAGATTTTCGAAGTTATCCAAATGCACTTTATGTAATTTTAGTTTAAAATGCTTGAAGTTTAATTTTTAATCTGTTCTTCTTGTAATGTAGGATTTTGTGTATATATTAGAACAGTTTTTTATGTATAAATGATCAATAATATTTGTTAATAAACTGCTAGAGCTATATTTAGTCGAACCTGAAGATGTCAGTTAAGCCATATGTCCGAGTGATTCGTGAGCATGAGCTTAATATTTTTAATATAATAAAAAATCGTCAGGTGATCGGTAGACAGGTATGCAATCTGCCGTTACTGGTTTGTATATAATACTTAATTTAAATATAAAAAAATACGCATATACATACATGTTTTCCAATATATTAAATATATTATGATACAGAAATATTAACAAATATTACATAAATACACTTTTAAATATATTATGTTTTGTTTGTTTTGATATTACTACTGTTTTTTTTATTTCTTTGCTTGTTTATTTTTTTATTTCTTCATCTTTTTAGTCTGTAGTATTCTTGTTGTATAAATTGTATTACTTATACATAACTTTAATTACTTTTTGATGGGCTCATTTTGTTTAATATTCACACCTCTAAAGTATTTTAGGCAGTGGGCAGAGAGGATCTACTCGTAAATTACAATATTTTTTTAAACTTACAGTCCATATAAAAAAAAATATTACATATTAAAGGGGTCTATTAAGCTTTACCTTCCAGTTGTAAGTTGCAAGGCCAGCGAGGTCAAACAGTGATTCCAACGAATGTAAAAGATTTTTTCTCTTTTCATTTCCAAAGCGGGATTTGCATCTAAAAAATATAGCCGTTTATATTGCAAAAAACGGGTATTTCGACACTATAAAGAGAATTATAATTGAAAGAGCTCTTTCAGTTGACCTAGTACCTACCTAGTACCTAGTAGTACTAATTCAGGAAACTACATTTGTGGTTAAAAAAATAATAGCCGTAAAAAGGGGGCAAAGTTTGGTATTAAAGCCGTTAGCTCAAGTGAGGTATCAGATGAAAGGGCTCTGGCTAAGCTAAGCTTGAATTTCAGAAGAAGCTCAAGTTTCAAGAGACCTCCAATTTTTGTACGGAACCCTCGGTGGGCGAGCCCGACTTGCGCTTTTCCGGCTATTTTTCTATGTATATATTATGTTTTTGTTGATAATTTCATGCGTATAGCTTAGTATACTTGTTATTTTTACGTAATTTTTCACTGTCTTTAAAGCGTTATTTATAAGTTTCTATATGCACAGATTTTTATCAGTCATTTCATTTATGAATAAGCTTGCACACTATGAAGAATGTATATTGTATGCATGCCGATTACAGTTTTCCATTAAACTCAGATCACTCTATACAATCTTCACGCTGTATCTCGTATGTAGCGGGTTAAGCAGGGGGAGCCTAGCTTAGACACTCCTCTCTCCATTTTCTGCCGAATCCTGGTGGCATTATGAGTTGAGTGGCTTAAATCCCCACTTTGCTTTGTAGAAACACCAGAGCGAAAATATTAAAATATTAAATATTTCATTTCCTCCAGTGGCAATCGATTGCACATCATGTCGTGTTTACAGTCGCACCACGACTGTCTTCAAGATTTTTCAATAAAATCACAGATTATTATATTTTTTTTTTACAAATAGTGTGGAAGATGTCAGTTACGTTCTCTTAATGAATCTTCAATCTAACCAATTATTACAACCAACATATTCCTTATTAATTAAGTATATCGTATCGTATACTACATCAGTTTTTTTTTTCATTGTGTACATTCTTATACCATTCGGAAGTATAAAAAAATATACAAAATCACCTGATAAAGAAGAAAAAAGATAAGAAAGAAAGTCTCACCTGATAATTTCTTAATAGACTGTTAGCAGGTTTTCACTCCTATCTACTATATATTCCTTATTCCCTTTCCCTTTCTCTTTTTACATAGCAAATAGTAACGCACTTGGCAAGTAAGGCAGAATCAACCTAGTGTCGTAAGACACTACGTTCTCTACATTCCGTATTTTATTTTCTATTATTTATTTGTTCTATACACAAATAACTGGCTACATATGCATGCATTTTTATAATAGTTTCTATTGGTAAACAGTTCCAGGACTTCCTTGGCGAGTAGTCGTCAGTCCCTTACTTCTTACGTGTCGCCTACTACTGAAAGGGCGACGTCGCCGGACCTTACTGGCAAAAGGGCATCTTTTGTGGAGGTACTTTATACCTATATATTTTTTTCTTGATGATTTTAGCCTTTTGTAAAATGACACACACTAAGAAAAAAAAAGATTGGTCTGGAATGGCCTGGAAATCGTTGCAAGAGGTGCGAGTTTTTCCGCTACGTTAAACCTTGTTTTAGGTTCTCTGTATCCCTCACAAAGCAGGGTAGGCAAGGGAAAGCTAGGAACTTTCCACACTTCCTTATATACATTACATATGTTTGGTATTGAATACTTTTACATGTATTTTGTTAACGAGATAAATATATAAAAAAAAATTCTTTGCTCTATTACAGACGGGTTTCGTGGAGACCCTAACACCACAGTTCACGCCGGGACAAAGTTTGACATCCCCTCAACCGGTTTCCACAGCTGTGGAGGATAAGCTGGCTAATATGCAAGCTCAGCAGGAAGTTAGTTATTGTTTTTATTCAGTCATATCCATTTCCACACTAGCTACCTATATTTTTGTGTGAATGTATTAGGCATACATTCTAATGTAAGAAAATATTGCAACTTATTGTTTTTGTTAAGCTTCATACTGTTAACTTTGCGCATATAGCAGGGTAGGTAGAGGGAACCTACCGTTAAGACACTCCGTTCCTCAATTTCCATCCAGTTTTTGAGATGTTTGATTTTTGTTCCGAGGCGGACCCCTACGCTGTCCATTATCATTGTTGCTTCAAATGGACATCGAACCTACAACCATCGTGGTCACAGTCAGAACCTGTCCCATTGCACCACAGTGGCTCAAGATTTAGCCAATTCAACGAGACACTTATTTTACAGCAATATTGTCGTATTTAATACTTTATATTAATTTTTTTTTATTTACGATTTATATGTTACAAACACTTAATAAAATAGTAAGGAAATTTGCCAAAATACAATTGTGAAAACTTCATTTAAAACGATTAAGCCGTTTCTTAGATTAGCGTAAACGCACAGACAAACGGATAAACTGGCAAAAAATGTTAATTTCCATGGTAAATAAACCCAATAACAACTCTTCTTATATGTCTTGCGTATACGAGTACATTCACCTATCAGTTACGATCATACAAATAAAATACTTGTATTTTTATTAAAAAAAAAAAATATATTTAAAAAAATGGCACCGTTATAATTAAAAATTGAAATGATTAGTTCCGCAATATAATATTTCACAATAAAGTTTCTATGAAATAATAATATCTCGATAGCAAGCGCGTGTGGTTTTTGCTTTATTTATAACCATTTATAAATGGTCGGTGGGAAAAGATAACGTGTTTTTAGTTCGTATTTCTAAATATTAATTATTTCTTATACATATTTTTATTGTTTTCTTATTTTGGTGTTAAAAAAATGTGATGTAGATATTGGGAAAGTTTCTATCACTATCAATCTGTAAGTAAATTAAATTTTAAATAAATAAATTAAATTTTCAATAAAAGTTTAGGCCTTCGTAGGGCAGCGGCACAAGAGTGCGATTGTAACGCGACGGTTCTGGGTTCGATATTATCAATATTTTCATTCCTTCGCTCTGGCAC
The DNA here is from genome assembly GCA_018237945.1 of Heliconius sapho. Classification (NCBI taxonomy): domain Eukaryota; kingdom Metazoa; phylum Arthropoda; class Insecta; order Lepidoptera; family Nymphalidae; genus Heliconius; species Heliconius sapho. Next base: position 17,221 of record DWAE01000232.1, read on the forward strand.
CAATGGAAAAGCCCGGCGTTAGGTTCCGCCACTCAACACACAATAACTCCGGGATTCGGCAGAAGATGGAGAAAAAAATGTCTTCATGGGAACCGAGTATCTAAACACTAGGTTCCCAGGTTCTCTCTGTCTTCCATAACTAGCGTCATAATCATTAAACACATAAAAATAAAACCATTTTTTCCACAGATTATAGCACTAAAATCAGAAGTAGAAGATCTAAAAGAGAAATTAGAAACTCTTAAAGTACGTCGCGCTGAAGACAGGGAAAAATTAAGGGAATTCGAGCGAGTTAGACTACAACTGGATCAGGCTAACGAGTTTAAATCCAAGATAATGGAGTCGCAGGCGCAGTTGCAGAGGGATCTGCAGAGAGCCAAGCAGGAGGTGAGTGGATGGGTGGCCGGTTTTAGAATCTTTTCATTAATTTCAAAATTTTTAAGTTTTATATTGACATTCACGATTTTTTTTCTATTGAATCTTCTTCGTTTTCTAAAAAAGTAAAGTATTATTATTTTTATAACGTTTTATAATTTATATATTTTGTTCTTAAAAAATAGTCTTAGTTTTGTCGTGTACAGTATGATTTTTAGTGTTTACTCTGTTTGTTCTTCAAGACCTATAACCTATTAAGCTGAAATAAAATCAAATATTCAGTTCTACAATTCGTTGAAGCACAAATAAATCTAGCTTCTAAGCCAACAGCAATAAATATAAAAAATATAGAAATATAAGGCACGACGTGAGAACTTACTTATTTAAAAAAAAAACCATAACTGCATTTGGTAAACCCCCGACGAAAATAGAGGGATAGTTTCACGTTTAAGTCAATATTGATCAGTTAACATAATAAATCAAAGGAAATAAATCAGCTTCATGCTGTACTCTGCATGCAGCAGGATAGGTAGAGAGAATCTAGTGTTAAGACACTTTAGCTCTCCACTTTCGAACTAAACGCGAGCTGAAACTCAACTCATTCCTTCGAGTGGCAATCGAACCCACAACCGTCGCGTTACAGTCATTCCCTCGAATTAAAAAAATAAAAAAAATTCCCTGTGCTATTTTAATTGAGTGTTATAGAAATTGAGAGCTGCCCTTTCAACAAACCTATTTTTTCGGCGTCTAAAACAATATTATCATTATAATAATATTTAATATATTATAATAATAATAATATTAGCGTGGGATATATATATATATATA
>DWAE01000233.1:0-18378 GCA_018237945.1 Heliconius sapho
AATTTCGTTATAAGGGACACTTGAGGGCTTACAAAGGGGTGCACAGGGGGGTACACTTGTGACTAGTTGGAGTTTTTTGGAACCTTCTTAACAATTTTTGGGAATCCGTTGATATACTTTAAAATGAGATTTTTCTCGCCATTTCGCTCCCGATCTAATAATTTTTGCTTTAAGCTATTAAAATAATGTCTCTGTGACAATGTCAAATCAGCATAAACACGAACGGAGCCGGTAAGCTTGGACTTTGAACGTAGAACCTGCTTAACGATGTCGGCCGACTGGAAACAAACTCGAAGAGGACGATCCTTTCCATAGCTGTATTTACCTAATCTTATTATCTTTGCTGGTTCTGAGCATTCATAATCTATTATTTGCAAAATTTTCATAACTTCTCTCACATCATGTTCCTGGCGTACCTTAAAACTTTTTTCTGTTATTTCTGGGATACCCACGATAATTAAATTGTTCGCTCGACGCTGACGTTCTTCGATTTCAAGAAACAAAGCTTCGTGCGAAGTGTTAGGCATGTTGTCCACGGAGCGGTCGACCGCGGCTGCGATAAAATTCGAACTCGTCCCGGTGGTATTTTTATCAATTGAATTTATCAATTGATAAAAATACATATACAGTTCAAATCTATAGCTAACGAATAGGTACATAATGTGTGATATCGGTCTAGCGGTCCACTCGCGGCTTCGCCCGCATACAACCTTTAATTCTTTTATTATGCTACATTTGCCAACAAATTGATTATATAATTTATACATTTAATCATGAACAATTTGTTGTCATAATTCTAAGAAAGTGCAGGCAATACGTGGCTGCTTGAGATAATGTCGTCAGCGGCAAGGATGCTCCCCGCTGTACTCGAAGCTATGCTTGCGGCCGTAAACAGAGCGTTGAATTGTTTTAATTTTATATTTTCTCAAAAAGAATAGGTCCTAAATTGCATGCTTTACATATAGATAGCAAAGCTTATCTTAACAAAAAGTACTCACAGTCTGCTAGGGCTAAGGCAAACAGTATTAACCTCATAATCGAAAAAAAACCAAAAATTCCTTTATGATGGAATAATTTTCGCTCGTAAGCTTCAATATCCATATCAATAAAAAACTGAAATGGCACCTTGGAAAATTTTAATTATTTGTTGTCACCAAATTCTTTATTGTGAATTATTTATTTATTTTGGAACTAATGAAATTGTTATAAAAAATGCAGGTACTAACAGAACAGAAAATATGAAAAAAAAATGGTTTTTTGAAATCAAATACTTTATTTAGCCAGTGTTAAGTAACCATTTACTATGTATTTATCATAATTAATATATGTAGCTCCAACAATTTGCTTTTCAATCACAATTTGAATACAACATTTATAAAGCACTACCTAAATTGCTACTTTATTAAAAATTACTATTACGACGATGAATTAGCTTGTTTCATTTCTATTATAGTTTATATAAAAAATCTTAAAAAAATAAAAATATTTTCAAAATAAAATACAATACATATAGATAGTTAAATAAGGAAATGCAAATCAGGTACTTTATACTCTAATGCCATAGAATGTCAACCAAATGTGTAATCAAATGGAAAATTTAACGAGTAGAAATTAAATATTAAATTATTGATGTGAGCTGCAATAATGGGATGGATGAAATGTGATCAATAAATTGATATAAAAAAAACATCTATAAAGTAAATATAATATTACACTGTGCCAGATGTCAATATTGTTTATTGGTTTTCACACTGTTATAAATATTTAAATTAATTTTATATTATTTAATCACTTTCGTGAGGTTTCTTCTCAAAATACGTACTTGGAATTTGGAAGTATAAAATACAGCGGGGAAAAATATACCTATGACAAAAATTATGAGACATATAAAATGCCTCAAAGTACTCGTTTTAGGGCATCCACTTCATTAAAACAATTTTAATGTCGGTAGAGCTAGCAAAACCAAAACAATGAACTATCACCTCTGAACATGTTTTATGGTATCGGATATCATTCCACTGACTATTATTTATCAGAAAGATATAATTTGAAGATAACTCGCCCAATTATGATTATTGCATAAATATCTAGTTACAAAAACTTACAATAAATATTCTTATATAAACATTTCTTTTGCGAACATCCACTACGTTTTACTAAATTAACTACCACTCGATATACATTTTAATTCGCAACCAATCGATATATTTTTTCATTACCAAATTTTATTATCTAACGCCTTAATAAAATTCCCAGAGAATATATTCTATTGTTCGATGTGTATTAGTATAACAATAAATTAGTAACATACAAGTTTAATTAAACTAATAAACCATATTTACTGGCTATATTTATTTATATAAACAAAATTTTCATAATATTAAAAACATAGGAACCCACAGAACAATAACTTTGTTACGAATCAAAAACGACTTTCCACCATTAACAAAACCTGAATACTTAATAATTACTACATTGTATTTTGTAATTTGAGAACCAAGGAAAATAAACAATTCATTAAGATATGAGATCGACAATAATCCGACAATGATCCACATTTTTTCCCCTTTAAAAGTAACTTTTGTTCTGAAAAAAATCTCATAAAGGTATTTTAATAATACGAATAAAAGAAAATACAATTTTGAGCTAAATACTGAAAGACATATTGAACCAATTATCACAGCCTATCCAAATTAATCTTTGATAGTTACACACTGATTAACCATAACAATAACATTGTTTTTTAAGCGTCTACTTCAAAGCTTTAGTTTAATAGATTATAAATATATGAATAAACAATTATAACATGTTTTAACAGCTCATAATACATAAAATATTATTTTATAATCTCAAGTAAGTACTGTATGAAATATAACTCTATGTAACTGGTCGAGGGCGTGCCGGCAAAGGGGGAGGTGCGCCTTGTCTCGCTGGAACCGGTGGAGGAGGGCCCGTCGGGGCTGGAGTGTTAGTCGTAGGCAGGGGGGGCGGCGCACACGTGGGAGGTGGAAGACTATCGGCAGGAGGGGATGTCAATGTAGGGGCACTTACACTTTCTGTCATTGTATCGCTTTGAAAAGGTGCAGGTCGCGGCGGTGGTGGTCGGGCTGGACTTGCTGCTGGTACTCTTGAAGGGACTAAAGGTGTTGGCGAAGGAGCCGGTGGTCTACCAGGCTGCTGCCTACGAGGCGTAGGTGGTGCAGAACGAAGAGGGCGTTCTGTTGGCAACTCACCGAACAACGGTACTGTGTTGTTTGAACAAAGACTTATCTCTGATTTCACTATATCGATCCAGTCGGGCGACTTTAATGATATGAACATGGGAATGGCGCAAGCTGATATTTTTCGTTTTAGCGCTGCAGATAATGCGTGTTGACCGTCTCTAAAAGTAATACTTAATGTATGGTCGTCAACAAAACGAACTAATGTTACTTCCCCAATAGTGGACAATTCTTGCAGGACAGCTGCCATCACGCTATCGTCGAAAATAGATTCTTCGGTATCATATTCCTCCATAGGTTGCACTATAATGCTAGCGTCAGGAGGTCCCAAGTCTTTTACTACTTCATAAAATACTTCCATACATTTTGTGTAACTGACTTGTAAAACTTCTATTTCTAAAATAGCAATGACTGGACGATGGTCGCTTTGTTTAAGCTCTGCCCTTCCATAATTCAATAGTTTTCCGGCAGACAATTCAGAAGTTGTTTCTGGATCGATAGTGTGCTTACGGCTTCTCCACAAGACACGATCAGTCCACGCAGGCGCTCGGCATTTTTCACTGGTGTCGTAGTCATCACTGAATAAATCATATTTGTATGTTGGAAGGAAAGTTATTTCCCCTTCAAAACAATTTTTGAAAACTAAGTCTTGTGATTTCTGCCTCAGTAATTGATCTTGTTCCAATAGTCGCTGAATATTATTTTGCGCTGCCAACAAACGTGTTTCATCTTTATCCAAATCGATACGATAGTTAAAATCTCCACACCAAAAAACATAATCATGAGAATATAGGGATCTTCCCATTGGGAACGCAACCTTCCGTGTTATTTCCGTATAGTCAGCATTGCGCTCTGCAACTTGGGACTGACCAGCAGCAAAATGGGCGCACACAAAGCAAATAGAACTTCCGTAAATTACTAAGCGTATGGCAACAGCGCCTTTGTTACCGGTAGCGCCACCCAGCCCTGTCTTTACAGAGTCAAGAGCCACATCTCTTATGTGTGGTATTAAATCTTTCCTTGCAAAAACAAACAGACAAACACCAACTAACTGATGACTTGATAAAAGTGTGTAAGGGGCGTCTCTACCCAATACTTTATCTAATTCCTCACTCCAAGCTTTAGCATTATCAGAACTTGCAGCCATAATGTTGCTAGCATTCAAGTCTACTATTTCTTGGAAACCAATCGCAAAGATGTCTGATGGATGGTCTTTTAAGTTGACAGTATTTATCAAACCAGAGTTTGGGCAATCTAATAGCCAATCAGCAAGGGACACATCTTTATATGCAAGGCTTCTAAAATGTTTGCCGCCATTGACATTATATGTACCAATTGTTATACGAATACTGGAAGGTTGAGTAAATTCATTGGCTCTTCTGCACATTTCTCTAAGTACGGGAGTGGAAGTATGCAATATATTTGATGGTAATAAAATTCTTGTACGGTCTGAAAGTTCTGAATTAAGAGTGGACCCTAAAAGCAATATGTCTATAGCTTCTTGTTTAGAATTATCTAATAAGTTGTTTTGTATGGTCCGAGCAGCTGATCTGGCCCCATCTATCAATTTAGAGCCACCCTGTATAGCTCCTGTACCGGCATAAATTTTTGACACTTCATTGCCATTATTCACCCACATTTGCTTGAAAACTTCCTCAAATCTGTTCACATTTTGCTTTTTATCTATACATTGCAACAACATTAATTGTATAGCAAGCATTTCTAAGCCAATAAATGTTTGAATAGCATTAGTTCGGTCCAAGCAATCTAAACAGTTTGTTCGTATAACACCTTTTTGTATATTGTAAATGTCAACATTTTTAGCACTGAAAATACTTATATTATCATATTGTTTTTCTACAATTTTTTTAAATTTGGCTAGGGCTGTTTCTATAGATCCAGCTTTCACTTCCTGATGATAATCAAAAATAATCTGAGCAATATCATTATGAGCGGATTCATTGAGATGTCGTTGAAAAGCATTGCTCAGAGTTGCTTCACCTTCACTGCCACCAATTAAGCTTGACCCTAATAAATTTACAACAATGACCGATCCATAATTACGTTTCAATTGTGAGAAATGTCTATCACATGCACTTGTTGAGGCATCATAACCTCTTGACATTTTAACTTTATGAGATCCTACTTGAATACCTGGTTGCTCCCAAAACAATGGAACTGAGCCTCTAGTTTGAATATAAGATGCTACTGAATCATCTATATATATTGCTTGCTCTGTCTCCACAAAATTTGCAACATTTCCATCATCATTACATCCTCTTACATTGAATCGTGTTCCTGCTCTTTCACAGCTCAGTCTAGATACTAACACTGCTCTTGCTTGTCTATGTCCTACATAGATTGTTCTAATTTCTACTGATCCACACATTGCTCTTGTAAGCCAATCATCACAATCAATGCCATATCTTATTAGATGAATAAATAGGGTTCTGTTCCAGAAAAATCTGTTGTCTGGATTGGCTCCTTTACTTTTTCTCTGAGCACATAGTGTAAGATCAAACAAATTATCACTAGATTTCCCTGAATTCCAAGAAAAATAAAATGTTCCTGAATTAAGTAATTTTCTTACTTCAGAAACTTTATCTTCACCTTGTGATTGATAAAAAAGAGGCAAAAATTGAGTTTGAGTTATTTTGAAAACTTCAGTATCATTCACCTTGCCAACTGAGCAGCAACCCGTAACAAGAACGAGGTACAGCAAGCAGCTTTCACCAGAATTTAGTTGTAATACTCCAAGGCACCCATAAGCGTCAGCTATTTTATGGTATTGCTTACGTAGCGTTTCTGTTTCTTGAGACGATAGAGACACCACCGCTTGAGATTCGAATAATAACGCAGTATCTTTATTTCTATGTTGTAAAATTATACTGTATGGATTAGGTGGTGAAGATTTTTCAAGAACTTTGAATCCTTTAGACATAGCCATTGTGGCTGTCTTTATTTAACTCCGACGCACACTCATCCGCCCCCAAATAAAATCTTTTAGAAAATCTAATAGGTAATTAGATTTTGAGTGTAATCACCAACCTATACAAGTAAAACGCAAACTAAATGTCACTTATGTCAGTTTTATGTTTTTCCATGAGAAAAATAAATTAGATCCTAGTCTTTTAGATGTACAATATCATTGGTGAATTTAAATTGTGAATTTATTTGTGCTTGTATCAATGAGGATTTTGTAATCTCTCAAAATAATATAATCTTTGATTAAATAAAAAAAATCTTTATTTTATAGTAGTATATAATTAGTACCAAAAATGTAATGGATTTCACCATTTCGTTATTAACATGATATGTAAAATCCAAATAACCAAAACGATCAAGTTGGAGTTGGACTCAGCTGCCTTGTGTACTAGTATCATGATTGATCAACGGGAAGTATGTTTTATAAAAGTTGATATATAATATGTAATCGTTTTTTTCTATAATTTACGTATAAATTTTTGTTTTTGGATTTTTCCCTTTATTTATAGTGTAAATTCTGACTTTAGGCAAATTTCATAATTGTAGATAGCGAATTTCGTACAAAATGTGGCAACAACGATACATTAACTCTCGTATCTTTTGATTTACAATTTTTTTGTATGGTCCAAAGAACAGTGGACCTGGAAATTTGCTAATAATTGCAGATTAATATCTTCACGCGACATTGAGAAAAATATCCCGACAAAATGACAAGCTGAAGACAGATAGGTGGACAGTCAGACAGCCAGATAGACTCACAGTCATCAATTTAATGGTTCCTTTTTGTTCTGATATACGAGGCCCTAAAAAATAATTAATTTTGGTCAAAATATAAGAAAAAGTAAAAATGTGCCGAGCAAAAATGAAATAACGCGCCAGGCGCGTTTTATCAGATTCGCTGTTAGGTCCCAGGGTAGGGTTTTACACTAATCTACGTTCAGATTGTTTAAGAGAAAGTGAATTGCAGTTGTACCTCACCTAACCATATAGATAATACAAAAGACTTTGATTTAATATTTTTAATATATAAAAATATATTTTCAGCAACCGCTTACTATTGTAACTTTAAGTTGTTAAACAAAATAAAATTAAATAATTTACAATTATATATTAATTTAATAAAAGATGAGGTCAGAGGTGTATTATAATTAAATAACCAAAAGGGTACTATCTACTACTAACAGATCATTGTATGAGTACCTACATAAAAAAATACTACTTTATATTTCATGTTTTGACTTTAAAATAGGAAAATTATTTGAAGTAATTTTTAACTCGGAACATGTTCGTATAATTGAGATTATCAGAAACTAAAAATGAAGTCCTAACCAAAATGCTTATAAAGCCTGTCTTATATAAAAGTGCACATTATATTTTAAAGTAACAGCCACTTGTAGTAAGAACAACTTTATATTAAATTATATATAAGATTGAAAAAAAAAAAACAGATAATCAATTACAATTTGTATATTTGATACTATATTTAATAGAAAACAAAACAGATTTAATGTTTACATTTGATGTCGTTACATTACATGAGTAAAAATTAAAGTACAACACTTATCTCTAGAATATATTATGTTTATATTTATTTGTAATTTCACATTAGTAAGAAAGCAGATGGATCTTAGCGTTAAGACACGCCGTTCTCTACTAACCGCCTCATATACGTTCGGACGCCCGACATAAATTATTTTTTATTTACAAAGAAATAACAAAAACACCACTTCAATATTATCTATTCGCTTGAAATTGCAATTAAGTGGCCATCCTAAGCATAGCATAGTGTCTAATTGTAATTGCGCTGGCTAAAGATTTGATTCTCACTCGGAAGGAATCGCGGCGTTGAGCATTGCCACAATGTCTCGAAAGCGGAGTGTCTTAATCAAAAGATGCCTCTGCCTACCCTACTCTACCCAGCCTTAAAAAAAAATAAAAAAAACGTTAAGAGAAGGTAAAAAAATTACAATGTAAAATTAACATATTTATCATATAAGGCTAGCGAAGATGGCGGTACAGTTATCTTCCCAGTGGTACGTTGTACGTATTCGTTGTATATCTCTTTGGATGCTTTGCTGACTATTGGTGGGATGACTTCAATGGAACTGTCTATGGTGAAGGCGCTACTAACTGTCATTACAATGTGAATATCAGATTTGTATCGCGGGTTCGATCGACGTTCGAAGTTTACATAGCGTTTGTATCTGGAAGTGAAAAAACAAAATGCTTTAGACAGTTGTTAATTAATTGATTAAATTGCTGTTATGACTAAAATAAGTTCAAAATAAACACCACTTCTATAATCTCGACATAATAATTTGAAATATTTTTAACGTTTCTGGTGTTATTCTACTAAGGATAGAACACTTTAAAAATATTAAAATATTTACCAAATGTTTTCTACAAGATCGTTTTTAACAATAAATAATAATCTTCAGGTAGATCTCTCCCTACAACATAATCTTTTGTGTTAATATCTTTTTTTTATTGCTATATAAAAGTCATAAGCACAGTCCCTCGACACTCAAGGGACTGTGCTTATGACTGTTTCAGTCTCTCAGTCTCTTAACCTAAGCTCTATGGGCTTAGGTTAAGAGGCATGGATTCAAATCCGTTTAAATTTTAATCTATTAGTCAAATCAACTAAATAGCTTTGTATTCAAAAATAAATTGAATATGCATATTGTCTAGAACCAAATAGAAAATATATATTTACTTAATAATTAATATAGAAACACAAAAACAACTTACAATAGCATGTCACGATTGCTGGGTTCCTTTACTTTTATACAATTATATCTTTTAATAGCTGGAAATGGTAGGCTGTCGTCAGTTTCGGTTTCTTCTAGCAATTTCTTTACCAATGTTATAGGCGAAACGACTGGCTGTCTTGAACTAGGCGTCGAACTTGTGAGGTCATCATCTGATGTTGAATCACTATTTGAGCTAAAACAAAATGCTTATGGAGAAATTTTAAATATAATATTCTGCTATATATGGATGGGCTCCATTCGGGAGAATGAAATATTTAATATTTCCATTTCCTCGCTCTGGCAACGTTCTCATGTTGTTGAGCATTCAATGCTTCGAGAATATAGAAAAAGTTGAAGATCGGAATGTCTTAAAAAGGAACTGAGTGTCTACCTATATACTACAACTTCCTTACGTTGTATACAACTACAGGTTCCTTATGTTTACTCTGCTATGTGTGGAAATTATATTAAGTAAAAATGAGTAAATTATTATACTTACTCGCTAGAATTATTTGAAATAGTACTTGATCTTCCGCTTATGACTGGGTTCTTAGAGTTGGGTCCTTTTATTTGCCCCACTGTGCGACCGCGAACTACAAACGGACTTAGACTTTCATAAGAATGCGGGGCGAGGTCTCGTAACGTATGGTACATCTGTAAAACATATTGTTTTATAAAATTTATTATATTTCTTAAGGAAATTATTACGTTAACAATTTTAGAAAAATAAAAAAAGGATAAAAATAAGAAAAAATGACATAATTATTAAATGAATTCCATTATATTACTTGTAAATACGGTGTACTCGAAGTACTGCCACGAGTCGGTCATCTGCAGTACTACTAGTAGAGATTCTACTGGGTCAAGTCACCTTAAACTCGAAGCAGTCAGTAAACACGGTGTACTCGAAGGGGCGCGTGTGCTCGTGGTAGGGGTCGATCATCTCGAGCGCGGCGTCGCCCTGCATGCCGATGATCTCGCAGCACAGCTTGCGCATCTCGTTGCTCGGCCGCGGCAAGTGCTGCAGCACGTCGTCGTCCCACCACTTTGTTAAGGATCTAATGGAAATATAAAGTTAAACGGATTTTAAAAATCATAGAAAAAAACTATAAATCATATAATACAATTATTTAAAAGGAAATACGTGGCCATGGCCGGAAATATCCAGGGGCGCGATGTCTGGGCTCCGGGGAGACCACAGAATATCCCCTCGATGGGATACAAGTTTTCCATTAAGCACTTCGTTTACAATTGCTAGACTCGTTGGATATATGGGATGTCGCGACATCCTGTTGTAACCAGGTCCTGCTGTTGTAGGCTTCAAAATTACGCAGTTGCGAAAAGAAATAAAATGGGCAATACTGGTGTAGCGATTAAAATTTACTGTTAGTCTGGCCTTGCAAATTTTTAGACCATATCTAGATCTTGTCAATTAAATTTAGAACAAAATAGAAGTCGCGAAACGCTCCATAGCTTTGGTGACTAAATTTCCCAGTACTAAACTAGTTATGCCTACTATTCGCGCTCCGCCCCCTCGTACCGGTGACGCGCAACGTTAATTTTAAATTCGTACGCCTTTCTGGTCCACCTGTATACAGGGACGCGTCTGTGCTCCTTTTACCAGCATATAAGGTAAAATATTTCAAAATCTTACCTTAATTTCTTTAGGTATCTAAAGAAATTAATCAAGATACCTCAACAGCTTAGACGTAGTATTTTTTTTAATTTTACAATGTTTATACCTGTATTTCATGTGACGCAGTCCCGAATAGATACCAACAACGTTAACAAACTAGGCTACTACAAAAATACTACTAAGCGATGCTAATCTGGCGCTTTATATCTCTCTTCTATTTTACGCAATTCAACATCGCCGCTATTACCTACGACTCGATTTTGTGAATAAGGCGTGTGCGGCGTTATCGCTTTGATTTTAGATTTGTGTATGCGAGCGATCATTCTTGACATATGGCGTTTTATTTTACAACGATAATTTTCTTAATTATTTTGTTTGAAAAAAACTTTTTTTTATTATCGGAAAAATCTCTTTTGTCTCCGTAATATAATTAATTATATTACGTTTTTATAGAGTAGTTAAAACTGAGGTTTCATTTAAGGTGGTAATGATAGAAACACACTGTATAATAATTACATGTGGTACGTGTAATTGTCACCCTTCCCCTCATAAGTAGCTGGACCGCCTGAAACGCCTTAAATTTTGTGTTTGTAGTCCAACATTATTTGGACCCAGTAAATTCCGCTGCAAGTGATTCACACCGTAATAGAATATCTAAAATGTGAGGTATCATGTTTATTAGATTTATTTTGGGCAAATCTGTTATTGTAAATATTATATAATTTATTTTATAACCAACCCTTTAGTTCGACATTGTGTTTGATAGAAAATATTTTTTTTGATAATGCCTTGAAATCTTCAGAATTTTTCTTTCTATACCTTAATAAATAATGTGCTACAAAAACTCTTTAAAATATTAGCTCATTTTTTTTATATAAAACAAAGCAGTTTCACGCTAGGCAGAGGGTACCTACTGTCATGACACTTCATTCCCTACTTCCCGACCAATTTTTAAGACTTTGATGAACTCAACTCACCACTGCACTTTGTATACCAAAAAGGGGAAATTAAGCGAGATTGAGAATCAAACCCACAAGCATCGCCTCAATTAGAATCAAATTATATAAAAATAATATAATACCTTTTATTTGGAATATACACCATAGTCTCTGGGTGGTGTAAGTAGTAATCGGTGGGGTATTCCCAAATGGCCGGTCTCGAGGGATCTGGTACGAAATGTCCAAGAAATAGATTCATTGTGTTTTGTTTTTCGGCATCAGAAAACGTGTTGGAGTAGTAACGACTCAAAGTTTGCATAATATCGTTGCCGTGAGAAGACCATGGCGCTGTTTTTCTGTATGTTTTAATCCTGTGGAAATTATAAATTAATAAAAATATATGATAATGGTCACTCGTAAAATCCTTGAATAGATGTTCTTTATAAGCATAAATATAATAATAATTCATTCCCCACACAATCGTCGCGTTTACAGTCACAGTGGCTCAAGATCTTTACTGAATGAATAATTACCTGTGTACCAATTGTGATCCTCCATATTGCAATGCTAATGTGTCGCCGTGGTCTTCATACAACCCCTCCAAGAGCCTCACACAGTCCGAGTCAAATTCAATCACAGGTTCCTCAATAAGACCTAGTGCATAAAGCTGCAATATTCAAAAAGATTATTTAGACGAAATGTGGGAAACAGAAGTGAATTAATGGGAACGGAGTATCTTAATACTAGGATTCCATGTTTTCTCTGTCTACACTGCCAATTGCATTTTAAAATACATTAAGACCTTCGTGACGGAAAAGCACAGGACTGTAAAACGCTAAAAATATGATTTCAACTACTTAATTAGAAAACATATAAAAATTTGAACGTAGCGGGACTCGAACCCGCGCCTCCTGGAAACCGACCAGGCGCTCTGACCACTGAGCCATACGTCCCGCTACGTTCACCAGAACGTAGTGTAGTGTAACGTTAGTGTTTTACGTCATCAATACCTGCTTTATAAAAATGTTCCACAATTGTGTCCACTAATTTTTGAAGCAAACCAGGCGGGGCATTCACCTCTTGTACGCGGCCATACAATACATCTATCTCTTTGGGATCATCGTTCATATACGATATACCTCTTATTCTTATTTTTAAAGGTAAATAACCGTTGAGAATAGGTCTGTAATTGAAAAATAATCAAGTAGTACTGATTACTATAAGAACTGCATGTCTATGATTTGTATTTACATATGCATATGACAACTTTTTTTAGTTTCATGTTAGGCAAAAGGAACCTAGAGTTAAGACGCTTCGTTACCTAGAGTTAAGAATCTTCGAAACATCACGTGTTGAGCAATCGAATTCTGTGCCACGTTTAGTATTGTTACAGGGTGGAAAGAAGGGGAAATGAAAATAATTCATTTTCCTCAAGTGGAGATTGAAACGGCAACCATCGCGTTTACAGTCTTAGTTTACTTACGACATGTCTACATAAATAAATAAAAAGAAAAAGGAGAAAATTGTGATATTATATTTTGTGCTCACAAAGGTCACTCGCGAGAAAAAAATATTATTTATTACTATTTTAATTTATTTGCTCTGGCACCAACGCAAAAGCACGGCGTTGAGTTCCGACACTCAACACGCAATCCTGATATATGTATATGGGATACAGTGTTGAAGTATCCCAATGAATAGCGGAGTGTAAGAAATTAGGTTCCCAGGTTCCTATTGCCTACCAGCTATGAGCAGGGTACAGCATGAAGCAAAACTTACTTAATAAATTTTTCATTTGCTTCCATAAGTAACTTTGAAGCAAGCATTCTCTCGTCATTATCCATTAAGCACATCACACCTACTGTCATATGTAACTTATGACTTCTAATAAATAAAGATTCCTCTATGGATGCATTGGAACATTCTTGAAGTACTGTTTCCTGTAACAAGAATAGTTTTTAAATTCACACTTTTCCACACATATTGCAAAGTAGGCAGAGTAAATTTAGTGTCAAAATATTCTGATCTCTTCTGCCAATATTATTGTATAATAGAACTTTTGGAAATAATATATTTTTATATATCTGAACCTAATAAAGAATATGAATATAATTGATATTACATTTCTAAATGACTATAATGTTTATTTTTCCAACCTTAAAATTTTCAAAATTGTTTATTATATTGACATCGTTGAAAGGGATTGATATAAAATGTGTACTAGTCTGCTTCATACGAGATGCCGTCACAATCATATTAATTCTTCTTCTGGCTGCCTTCACATTCTGTAAAATGATCATAAAAAAAAACTATAAAATTCCCTCTTCAGGTACTTATTCCACAACAAACAACAACAACAACAGCTTACAGATTTGGATAGATTATTTTACTAACCAAATGTGATTTAAAACCTCCTGTCCTGTTTTGGATAGTTCCAGATATGCCTGAATGGATGGACAGGTTTTACAACACCACAACAAATATCACAAATTGTCAATAAAAGATTATTTTAAAAACTAATTTTTCAAAAAATTTATATATACAAGAAACATTAAATGGATTCACTGTATGGGTGTGTAGTACTCTGAATACTGCCACGGTCTTTGACCCAAGAGTAGGTTTAAGGGGCTTTTAGTAATGCACTTTAATGCTAACCATTATTGTTTGTGCTCTGCTATCTACTGGATTCATATTCAAAATGTTTCTACTAGTACTCCTTTTGTTAATACAAAGTTCTAGAAAGGAATTGATGGTGAAGTTCTAGACAAGCCAAAATCTTTGAGCATACTATAGAGCAGGGGCTCCCAACTTTTTCTTGAAGGACCACTTTTATATGATTGGTTGGTAGCAGGGACCACTATGCATATAGGTATAATAAAAATTAAGTGTGATAATCAAACTACTTTGCCTCACCATCCCCAGTCATAGAATTAAAATAGTTCACAAACCATATTTAGACTAGACCACTGGTTGGGAACCAGTGCTATAGAGGGATGTTACAGTTATATCTCCCGGTCATACTTCAAACGTGTACAAAGTAACTCTTAACATATTTTTGGTCGTTTTTTGGATAATTTCAAAGAAGGTACTTTGTTGTAGGTGCTTACTTAAAAATTATGATTTTTAGAAATATTATCCATGCATCCATGCCGTCAAACTGTAAGTACTAAAACATCACTGAAGTCAAAGACTTCAACTGTTTTACATGTCCGGTTCAGATAGAAAGCCACATACATATATTATTACCAATTTTTATTATTCATGTTGAAAATCATACTTTGAATCTTGTTTTTTTTTTATTAAGGTCATAAGTAAATTAATATATGTTTAAGGAATCACTTATTAATTTTATTTTTACCATTATGTTAGACCCATAAATAGTAATATCCTTATTTTCTCCATGCTTAGGTGTCTTAATATCTGTCTTGGTGTCCCTGCCAATTCGTCCAATAGTGGCACCTTTTTTCCCTATCACAAATCCCATATAGTGTCTGTAAAAATTAAAAATGTCTATTTTTAGGCTTACATTGAACTGCACATAGAAGGGTAAGTAGGGAGATCTTGAGAGCCTAGTGTTCAGACGCTCCCTTTCTTTCCCATTAAGACACTTAAATATGTTTTCCACTATCATTACTCACTATCAGCCAAATTACTGATATATTGGGTTGAGTGATGGAATTCAACAACTAACTTTGCCAGTTACCAGAATAAAAAGTCACCAGAATGAGTAATGAAAATGTTAAATATTTCAGTTTCTCAAGGTCAAAAACTATAAAGTATAAACAACAATTATATTTATAAAAATGTTCTTTCTAGGAATACTTAGAAACATGGAGGCTTGTAAAATATCTGTTATTATCAACTTGAGTAATTTCACATTTATCAACATCATCTTCATCTTCTTCATCTATTTCATTATAAGGCATATCTGAAACGTATACACAATTATCACTGGACCATTAAAACACAATAAAAAAGTCAGCTTTTTTAGTGTGAATATATAGAAAAACAAATTGATGTAAATTGAATTTTCAAGTTTCCAATATACGTAGCAGTATTGTAGTAAGTCAATATTTTGAATATAGTAACCATTTTCATACAAATCCTGTTCCTGTAAAGTTGATACTTGTGCAGTTGGATCGTTTACTCTGTAACATCTTCCCTCAATCCAAATCACATCTGGCCTTAAAATGTCATTCATTTTATTTACACTTAATATAAATCATCAAAGAAAGTGACTATCAAAATTTTGTTTTAAAAAACAGCCCCTTTTTCCCGAAACCCGTCAAAAATACGAATTACGAATAAAATACAAAACAAAAATAAACAGCTGTCAAAAACAAAATGACGTTACATTAAATACTAACAATTGACATAAGAATATTGACACAACCACAAGGTTTTACAAAATTTACCTAGCATCGACAGCCTATGTTCCACATAGATGGTTAGTAATCATGAAGTTAAATTAAAATTTATAAAGTAATAAAAATAAATAATAAAAAAAAAACAATAAGTATTGTAGATTTATACAATATTTGAAAAAACAAAAAAATATATTCACACTTTTATAATGGCGTAACAGTGTTGGGATATCACATAATTACCTTATATAATTCATAATAATCACTTAAATAATTAAATATTGCTTTACACACATTTATTATATAACAATTTTAAACTGTTGTTATATATTAAACTCAATTACTTATTATATTACACATTCGTGAAATAATGTTATATGCTTATCACATTTTCATTATACATTTTCTTTTGTGTACCTACTTTAATGTATAACAAACATCTATCAAAGCACTTCTAGATATGTATGAATTCTGATAAGCTTATCAAACATTGTTATTAACGTCGTGGACAGTACGTAATGTGTATTTAATATAACAGAGATGAATATCATCGATGTTTAACAACAGTGCACTCTAGTTTTGTGCTTTCAGAATAAAAACAAAATGACCCAAAAATCTTGTAATGCCTATTACAATGTCGATTATCAGTACACGTCTATTCAAAACAAAGATAATGGTAAGTTGCGAATTTCTAATATTTAGGCCTACTTTGAAAATGTTAATCCGCAATCACAATAATTTATTTTTATAAGGGATACATTTAACATAATTAATATATAGGTATAACTTTCTAAAACTTCACCAAGTAAATTAATATAAGTAATATAATTTAATTTAGACTTCTGTGATATAGCTTTGATGTATACGTACAGTTAGGTTAGTTTAAACTGATAAAGAGTCCCATTTCTTAATCTTTGCATGCAATTAATTATAAGTTAAAAATATTTTATAAGCCTTGGCAATTTTAAAATGTAATCAATAAACAATAAAAATTACGACTTGATTGTTATTTTCTATGAAGAAGTTAAGTATCCAATTTGATCAAATTTTGTTACAATCGGATTCACGGACTTCATTCTTTCGGACAATAATTAATAATAGACCTAAAGATTTTTTTTGTTATGAAGCTCCTTAATCGTAACCGAAACTATTAGGTATCTGCGATAAAAACAGAAAATCATCATTCCTCGATCATCATTATCTATCATTTTCATCGATGGTACGGGAGCCAACGATGCTAAATCGGGATTTACTCGAGCGTCATAGAGACTTATTGGGTTTCGAAACTTAGAAAATACCAAGAAAATAAAATCATATTATACATATCTTTTGATCAGTAGGATAGGCTATAAGTTTTCAAAAATATAAAAAAAACTGTTGCATGGGCATGCTCGAGCGCGTCAGTTATTGATATCATTCATTTCCTACGTATTATTAAAAATGTAAATATGTTCTGCATGAAGAATCTGATTGTTTCCATGATGTAGGTGGTAGTACGTAAGAGTTAAAATTTTAAAAAAACTAATCGAGCGTGTCAGATTTCTAAGGGAATGTTAAGTGAATCTGAGAAAAAGCTCTGACGATGTGACGATTTGGTTTAGACCCAAACTCGGAGCCATTGTTAGAATCTACAACAACAATTTCATCACTAAAATACTAAAGCGCGTCAGATTAAGATACATATGGTTCATTTTCATGCCTTAGACGTGCCTATCTCATTAACAGGCGATTATCTGAAGGAACTTGCGATGTGAAATTTTTTTTTTTTTAAATCATTTATACTATATACATTTATACATAGTATACAATTAAAAAGCTCGAAAAATAGCATGTAATAAAAGCGTGTATGAATGAAGTAGAATACTTGTATTTATAAGAAAAATAATATATATTTATTTTATTATCATCTTCATCGATGAGTGAGAGAGTAATAGATAGAGAAATTTCAGTACGTCACTCTGAAATTGTCAGATTAATGGTATATAATGACTTAGCATGTAACTAACCTCGAGAATTTCAGATGATCATTTTTTTTATTAATTTAATCCTTTATCTTAGATAGGCGGTCATATATAAGGGGCTCACATTTGGAGGAAGTACTTAACCGAGTACAAGGAATCCCAAAGTCCCCGCTTCGGCTCCCGTCCGATTAAGAAGTCAGTAGTAGTAGAGTGTGATTGAGAGCATGGATGGACGTCCAATTTCACGCAAATATTATTAGACGGATTTAGATGACACTTTACAATAATATAGATCCTACATCAGAATAACACACAGGCTAAAATTTATATAAGCATTTGGTTTCAGTTTGATAAATAAAAACGGGCAAAACCGCATATGAGGTGCTAGTATTTTATAAAATAATCCAACATCTGTAACCGAAATTATTCAAAAGTAATGGGTATTCTTAAATAATTTTATTTTCGTAGCCGAAGCCGAAACCGCTATAGTATTAACCCTGTATCTATATTCATATATATA
>DWAE01000234.1:0-18369 GCA_018237945.1 Heliconius sapho
TCCCTCTGCCTACCCTGCTGTGTGCGGGATACAGCGTGAAGCAGATTTTTTTTTATTATAAAAGTTATTTTTATAGGTTTGATTCCAGATCAATTTTTTTTGCTATAGTAAGTAAGTAGTAATTTATTTTATAAGTGCGGCAGAAAATGGGAAATCGAGTAGTTTCGCAATAGTTTCAGGCTTCTTTGGTCCTCTTTTCCTTTGCCAATTTTATTTGCTTTGTTTGTTTCACTCTTTATCCCACACATGGCAGGGCAGGGATAGATAATCTAGTGTAAAACCACTCCTGTCATAACACATGTATGTGTGTAATGCCTGTGTTGTAATAAATAAATAAAATATAAAAAAGCCTTTTATTTCTTGTCAAGACAAATAAAAAAAAGTTTTAGGTTTTCAGATAAAAGGTAATTTGCAAGAAACATCTTCTCCAGTAAATGTCTCCTCTAAAGCTTGTCAACGTTAATGCGTAGATATAAATAAAACCAAAGGTACTTTAATTTTTTCTTTTTTATTGTAGGCATTATAGTTATTTAATTTTAATATATATAAACAGGAACTTTTTAATTACATATAAAAGTAGAATACTAGCGACCTGCCCCAGATTCGTCTCTGCTGTTCCATAAACTTTTATACATCGTAAAATCACCATATTAAGACTAAGTAACATGTGAATTTTCATTAAATATCCAGTAAAAATGATATAGTGGTAAAACTACTTACAATACAATTTAAACAATACCATTTAACATTTTGTCTCTACTCTTCTAATAAAGTTATCTATCTATGTGAGGAATTTTACGCTATCCGTATAGCAGGGTAGGCCGGGAGAATGTTACGAAACCGTTTCCAACTTACCACCCATTTTCAAGATATTGCGTGTTAAGCTGCGGAACTCAACGCCGCGCTTTGTTTACTAACGCTTAAATTATTTAAACGCAATCTCACCTTCGTAATGTAGGCATCGAACCCACAGCTATCACAATACGCCATAACGGAATGTATCTGTAATTCCAATTACAGATTTTGGGTTCAATTTTTATATTTTATTAAAAAAAAACAATTTCGGTCTGGTATCGATACAAAGTGCGGAGCTGAGTTATGCCTTTCAACACGCAGTGCCTCTAGAATTCGGCGAAAAATGGCGACCAAAATGTCTTAACACTAGGCTCCCCCTGCCTATCCTGCTACATGCGGGATATAGTGTGAAAAAGTTTTTTTTTCTATATACTCTATTTGTAGGTGCATAGATTTTTTATATAAGGGTTTATTTAGGGTTTATTTTTTACTACACGAATAATACGTCAAGGAACACATGAGTAGGTACGTACTAACAAATGTGTACATTCTTAAAATAGTTTGTTATTTTTTGAGCAAAAAACATGAACAAAATGTGTCATGAGCACTCTGTTAAGAGATTGGTTCAACGTGACGTTTCAGCTACAATTTTACAAATTATTTTTCACAAATAAACCTATTTACTTTTTCATTTCTTTGCTGTATTGTTGGGGAAAAATCGCGACGTTGAGTTTCGCCATTCAACATAAAATGGTACCAAATTTCGATGGAAAGCGGAGAGCAGTGTCTTAACACTAGGCTCACTTTGCCTATCTATAGGGTCTAGCTATACATGTGGGACACTGCGTGAAGCTTACAAAAATACATACAAATTAATTTATATACAAATTATATACTTGTATAGAGTATATTATTTACAAAAAATGGCATTGAGTTACTCCAATCAATGTCTAGAATTCAAGGAATATGGACAACGGAGTGTATTGACACTAGGTTTTCCCTGCCTATTCTGCTATATGCGGAGTAGATCGTGAACTTTGTTTTCTTTTTTATTATATGGAATACATAAGCGGAATTGGGAACGATCGTTAGTCTTAAACTAAATAAATTTAAAAACTAAGAAAGGAAAAGATTTATTATTATATCTTTTAATTCACCTAACTACTTTAAAATATTTTTATTGGTAAGTAATAAGATTATTTTAATATTTTTATTTATACGTAAAAAATGTATATTATTTTAAACAAGTCTTTTAAATGTGCAAGATTTCAATTAAGATTTCATTCATATAACGCAAACTTAAATTTTATAACGAAATATACGACATATAACGAATCATTAAATAAAATATGTTTTATATAAGAAGCCATCATGGCGCAAGACTCAGTGTCGGAATGTAAACGCGAATGTTGTGGGTTTGATTCCCAATCGGAGGAATGAATTATTTATATTTCCTTGCTCGAACATAACAAAGCGCGACTTCACGTTGAGTTTTGACACTTAACACGCATTGCCCCAAAACTTGGCGAGACCTGAGGAACGGAGTGTCTTAATTTTCACACTAGTCTACCGTGCTATAAGCGTGAAGATAAAAGCAATTTGATTTAAATAATTAGGTGTGAGCATCCGACTGTGTACGAGAGGTTCTGGATTCGATTCCCACTCGGAAGCATTCCTCAAAATGCCTCTGAGTGGGAGGAACCACATATAACTGAAAATATTATTTAGTAACGAGACAAAGCACGGCGTAGAGTGCCACCACACAACAATGCCTCGAGAATTCTGTAGAAAGTGGGGAACTGAAGTGTCATAATGGGAAAGGAGTGTCATAACACTAGGTTCCCTCTGCCCAACCTGCCCAACCAAATACTATTTCTTACATAAAATGTAATGGCCATATAATATATTTATATATATTTTAGCTAAATAAATAAAAATAGAAAAAAATTAAGGTAAACTAATTTATCAAATATTCTTGTCTTCGCAAACTCCGGGTTCAGGAGAAATCGTGAGGACGTTAGAATTGTATTTGACATCTTCTGGCTGAAAAAATATATAAAATTGTTATCGACACAACGTCGACAACACACAAACTCGAGAGAGAATATAGTCAGACTGTATTCTCTCTCGGGTGTATAACTTATTTTCTCGCTCTGGTAATAAGACAAAGCGCGGCGTTGAGTTCTGCCAAATTCTCGAGACATCACACCTAATTATGTTGATAAGTAGGTGTGATGTCTCGAGAGTTTCGCGCAAAGTGTCTAAAGGTTCTTCTGCTTAATCTGCCATAGGCGGACTCCGCATTGCATGGTAGGTAGACGGAAACTGTTAACCTAGTTTTAAGACACCCGTTCCGTTCCTTTGAGAACGAAACCTATTGTATGATAATATTTCATTTCCTCGAGTAAGAATCGAACCTACAATATGACGCGTTTACAGTCGCACGATTGTGCCTTTGCGCCACGACTAGTCTCAATCATGTATTGACATTATTAATATAAATATATATCGAATAGGTGACCTACTTTAAACTTACTTTATTAATTTTCATCGTGTCACTGAGGGATTTTGCCATTCGCTGAGCCCGCTTTTGTGCTGAAGCCGCGCGTTGTTGCAAAATCTATAACATGAAACATTTTTGAGGCCAGGATTGTACAGCATAGCATAATGCGCCTCACAGCAACATTCTTCGAAAATTGGACGATGCGTGTGGAGTGGAGCGTCGTAACATTATGTTCCTTCTGACTACCTTACTAAATGCGAGATACAGCGTGAAGTAAAAACGATTTTTATATTTTATTCTGCGAGAGAGAATCAGGTAGAGAGAATCTAGTTAAGACATTCTGATTTCCGAAGCCTACCTTTACAAATTTTACATATCCAATGATGGAACTCACTACCATATTTTGTCTTTTGCTAATTTATATTAACTTTTAGTTTTAAATATTCCTCTGGTTAAGAATCAAACCAACGAACACCATCACACCACTCACACGCGGTGGTGGTGGGCTTGATTCTCATTCGGGACAATGAAATATTTAATATTTTTATTTTCTGGTAACAAAACAAAGCGTGATGCTTAGTGGTGGACAGTAGGGGACGGAATGTCCTAACACTAGGTTGCATCTGCCTATCCTTTTACATGAGTGAAACTTGAAAAAATATTATTGTATAGTAGATTCGCACACACTGTATGTAGCAAGGTAAGCAGACAGAACCTCGAAACCTAGTGCTAAGATACTCCATTGCCATTAAAACACATCCGTTCCCCACTTTCCGCTGATTTCTGTAGAGTTTTTGAATCCCGCCGCTTATATTTACCGATAATCGCCTCTGTTCAGCCTCAGCTAGCTTTTCTTTTATGTCGGGCAAGCTGATTTCAGCTGCAGGAGGCTGTAGCAGTCTCTGTAAATGCGGCGGCGGAGAAGACGACCTTTTGGTACCATCGAATTCTTCTAAAGGTATCTCGTAGGCTACGGCTGAAATATTGATAATTTATTACTGATTATATTTGTATTTCTCTTTTTCGCTAAGTAGAGGAAAATGTTTGAAGAATGGAGACGAGTGATATTATATTTAAGTGTACTTTTTACCTACTTTTTATACTAAATAATACTTGTCAGCGTAAAAAATTATCAAAAAATGTCTATAAAGGTAACATTTACCTTAATTAAAGTCAATGATTACTTTTAGACGAGAACCTGATGTAGAGTAAAATTATTCTTTACTTTTTTACCATTTCATATATGTTGCTCTTTGAACATGATCATATCAGCACTGTACTTTATCTAACCAGATCAGGATTACAAAACGAAAATATTTTAGGCACCTAAGCATATTGAGGGCATCGGGAGCGGGGTCGTAGTATTTGAGTGTAAGCACGACGGTTGTGGTTTCAATTTCTACTAGCTTTCGTAACTAAACAAAGCGCGGCGTCGAGTTCCGCCATTTAACACGCAATGCCTCGAAAATTGCCATGATATTTTCGGGTTACAGTGTTAAATAAAAATACATTTTTCCTGAATAAGAATCGAATCCACACCCATCGAGTACAATTAGACACTTTCAACTGAGACACAACTGACGTAAAGTTTGAAAAATAGCATAATACTCACGCGGCTTAGGCTTAGCAGGTGTTTCCGGTAGCACCACAGTGGGTAGATCGTTGTTGTGGTGATTTCCGTTAGCGTTTACGCCGTTTCCATTATTTTTTTTATCTACATTATCTCTCTGGTCTGCTGGTACCACGTGACCGGATGAACCACAACCCATTCTGGTCATTTACCATAGACTTTGTTTTTCTTTTCACTTCACTTTTTATAATTAATATGGAATTGTTTATCGTTTTAATACTTTCGTTTTTTATTAAATTTTAAAATATATGTATTTGTCTATATATTTTTATAGAATAATTTATATCAATTTAATTATATGTTAAATAATTTATATAATTTATACTAAATGAAGAATATTTTTATGTATGTGAGATATCGTGGCGCAGTAGGAAAGCGACTAACAGGGACACTCATTAGAGAGCATAAAGCGGAATAATATTTTTTAAATCCGACATTGTCAACACCTTACAGTAATTAATGATTTCTAGGAATTTTAAAAAAAGACATCAAGTTGGATTGAACCCATGACCGCGATGGTCATTAGCTTGTTTCACAATAGACACAATTCAATGAATATTTAAGGTATATTCTTAAAATGACTAAGTAATAAAACCATAAAGAAAGAACGATGTCGCAGCTCGACACGACCTAGTTTTTTGCGAAATGAAAGAAGAATCCTTTAGCTGTCGATAAAAATTTAGGACATCTTAACCCTTCTAGCTTTTTGTCATACCATAGTGGGGAAATGAGATAATTTATTTTCCTCAAGCCGGGATCGAAACTAGAACCAGAAACTGTTCTACTGCACGACGACGACATTTGGTCCTTGGAGCCTGTTTCTAAATAAGAATAATAAAATACGCACTTCAACGTTAACGTCCTTTGTGAGTTATAAACAGCAGTGAATATTTGAAAATTGTTTACGTCTTTATATAATTTTATATATTTAAATAAACTTAAGCAAAAAAATCAAGTAAAAATTAGTTTTAATTTAAATTTAAAATTAATAGTATCCCGACAGTATGGTAGGCAGAGGGAACCTAGTGTTAAGACACTATGTTCCTCACTTTCCGCCGAGTTCTGGAGCATTGCGTGTTGCATGTTGAATTTAGGATGCATTGCCTGTTTAATAGCGGAACTCAACGCCGGGCTTTACCTCGACCATCATTATCTTTTGTTTAAAAAAAATTAACACGATTAATATCTATTAAAAACATAAAAATATAAACTACGTTAAAGCCTGACATCTGTCACTTCCGTTTTGTTTACCATTCGCGTCAAACCAGGAAATATTGGCGGCAATCCTAGTTACCGCTGTTAAGACAAAATAACGTTCACTTGACCGGTAAATTGTTTCAGTGTCACCGGTAATTTTTAATCTACGTCTTCACGTTAAAAAAGGGCGTTATAGCGCAACGGTCCAGCGACTGACTGTTAACTCGATTGTGGGTTCGATTACTGAACTCAGTACTCAGAGGAATTAATTATGTTCATCTCTTCACACCGGTAACAAGACAAGCGCCAACGTTGATTGCCGTTACTCAACACGCAAAAATAGATAAAAAAATAGAGAACTAAATGTCTTAGCACTAGGTTCCTTCTGCTTAACCTGATATGTTCGTGATGCTGCGTAAAGCAAAAAAATACTTTTAAATCCAAACACGAAGTGATAAATATAGAATTTTTCTCTCTTATCTTTAATTCTTAATTCTTTTTAATCTTATTTTTTAAAATTTAAATATTACCACCTGATTATCTATTTACATAAAAATATTAACCCATTAAATGTAAATCGCTTCATCACTATTAATAAGGAAATTCATTAAAATTTAATTTATTATTAACATGGCGGAGGTTTGTAGGCGTATTTAATAAAATAATTGAAGCTTCGGGCAATGATCGATGTTAAATAATAAAATTCACTAACGTCACATTTTATAAAATTTAATTTTGTAAAAGGCTTTTGTTTATAAAAGTATAACGTGAACATGCGTTATTTACTGGCAAATTTCTTATTACATATTTTAATATTTTATGTAGTATGTTTTATAAGTATAATTAATAACGTAGATAATAGTCAATTTAAAGCTATTCTGAATTTGTGCCATGAAAAAATTAAAATATTTTCATTAACATAAAAGTTTATAAGCCGCCTGACATCTGACTGTAAACGCGATGGTCCTGGATTCGATTCCCACTTGTGGGAATGCATTATTTTTATTTCTTCGCTATGGTAACAAGACGAAGGGTCGCGTTGTATCCCGCCAATCAACAAGCGATATCTCAAAAATTAGAAAACATTACTAAAGTAAAAAATCTTATATCACTACACTAAAAAACGAATAATACATTAAAAAAAATTTAAGTATTCACAAAGTTAGAAAGGAAGACACTTAAAAATATATAATTTTCTTTAATTTATAAAGCAATAATTTATGGTTAAGTTGGCTAGTGCGTTGGAATGGTTTCAAGAGGCGCGAGTTCAAGTCCCGTTACGCTTAAAAATTTATTCGTTTCTAAATATCAACAGATAACTTAAAATATTTTTAAATCAAAACTATTGATCGTGTGTTCACACCCGCATCGGCCGCGCTACTATCCTTTTGATTAGTAAAGGTTTTATTTTCCATACATTTTCATTGCTTATCGCCGTGTAGTTGAAACGAAATAGTTTGATATTTGAACTAATTTTATTAATTTATTAGTATATTTAGTACATTTAAGTAGTTTTTCTAGGTATTTGTATTTTTTTTAAAAATAACTTTTTGTCGGTTCATTTTAATGTTTTAAGCACCATATTATTCTTGTTCGGATATTAAGTTAAGAGATTTTATTTTTTATTTTATAAAGGACAAAACGAAGGAAATCAATTATTTCTGAAATAGTGAAACGTTTTGTAATATTAGCTATACAAATACATAATTTTAAATATTTTTATAATACAAATATATCAAATATTCAAAAAACTTCACTTACACACTACATTCAGGATTAACAATGCTTACACAGAAATTACAGGTCGCTGTAGCCGACACCCGACACCCTCGCTATGTGACGAGCTAATAACGAATGTACGGAGTCGTCAAATAAACGTTTTTTTTTCTTTACGTTGTATACCGTAAATAACAAAGTAGGTAGAGGAAACCCGGGAACATAGTGTTAAGACACACCGTTCATATTACTTGCGTTTTCCACTTTTCGCGGAATTTTTCTATTGCTTGTTCGGTGGCGGAACTCAACGCCGAAAAATGAAAATATTAAATATTTAACTTCCCCAAGTGGGAATCGAACCGACAATCAAGGGTTGAAATATGATGAAAAAAAATGTATTTTTATTTGCGCCTACCCACTAAATTTATAATATAAAGAAATATATATAATCGTATCAGCTGCGAGAGACCTACTATATAATAAATTATGAGAACGAAGTATAGTTCTCACTAACTAAACACAGTAATTTCTCAAAATATGTTTCAGTTAAAGTTTAATGGATATATAAAGGATATTTTCCAAGCATTCAAAAATAAAAAAATACTCATTTAAAAATGATTATAGACTGGATTCCTGGACTCCCAGATGTACGTTAATTTAGAAAAACTGAAATTTTGAGGATTAATCTCATATGTAGTTAAAGCGGTTTGCTTACTTACTAACTTGAAAGTGGAGCCCTTTCAGAGGTACCGCCAACTAAAAATACGCGTCCATCTACGGTAAAGTAGAAACGCTCGTATTTAAACATGTTTTTATTTTAAGAATAATATCAATAAGGTATATTTATTATTGCCAGACCTTTATCCTGCCTTTAAACCGGCGAGACTCAATTTTACATAGTATATTTACAAGAATATTTCAATCTCTTATAAGCATCGAGACAAATCTTCCCAAATCTCAAATCACTCTCCTCACTCAATCATCCTCCCAGACAGATATGTGCCTTTTGTTGACGCTACCTAAAAGGGCCTAATAAGCCTCAAATTTTCAGTTTTGCTAAAATTACGTAAGTCTGGTGGCCTGGGATCTTGGTTTATCATTTAGAGCAAAAATATTAAGGTTTCCAACTAAATTTGTACAGTATAAAATTTTCTTGAAAATTATACGTATTTCAAGTTTTTCAGAGAACTCCTGGCTAGCGACTTGAGCGCAGCTTTAACTTTATTTGGATTCATTACGCTCAGCGATATTCAAGATTGAAATTCTTTTATACAACTTACTTATATGAAACTGGCAACTGTTACTTCTGTTGGAAATGAAATATATTACGTTAATTTTAATAATATTTTATTTTTATGCCTTATTTTCTTACTTTCTAATACTGCACTTTAAAAATGTATTTTTTTTATTGTATCAATTTCATCTCCACACATTTCCACATACGATATGAACTAGCTACCTGATTGCTGCTACATAATGCATGCCCCCCTACGCCCTAACCACCTAACCCTAGTGTGAGGACGTTGTGTTAGATACGTATCGTTCATTCATCGATTTTGTTTTTTTATAATTGTTCCTGACCGCATTATTTGTGGTTTTGCTTTAAAATATGGGTATTGTTTTTGGTTTGTATGTTTATTTGGTATTATTTTTATTTGATATCTTTTTATTATTTCCTTGTGTCTCAGTGGCACAGTCATTGACTGTATGGGATGACGGTTTTAATTTTATTTCACTTTTCATTTCACACAGTAGTGGTCAGAGCGCCTGGTTGGTTTCCATAGAGGCGCGGGTTCGAGTCCCGCTGTGTTAAAATTTTTATAAGATTTCTAAATACGTATTTTTCTTTCCCAAGTGTGGATTAACACCCTGAAAACGTTAAAAATAATATAATATTATTATTTGAAATAGTTTAATAGAACTTTGAATTCAATGAAAAACACCTACGTGTATTAAATAGCAAACATTATTTCATGCATCGTTTTCAATAGAAATATAATACACAGAAATTGTTATTAACATAATTTATTGTTTTGTTTACCCAGAAACGTGGGCGATTCATCGAAACCTTGAATGATGGCCGCATGAGCTTTTCGATTGCATGTTGACCTTCATGTTTAATATTTAGCCCTTACCGCGGCTTCATCGACTTGGTCAAATAGATATAACTACTCGTAGTGTATGACACATGCCACATGACACACTCTAAGCGCTGGTGGAGGCTACATCGAAACGATTAACTTGATGCTAAGAAGCTTGCCTAGATAAATGGATTATCCAATACAAAAATATTTTTCCAATTCATTTATATTATTGAGTAATTCCTTAGATTAGCGCGTTCAACCAAATAAACTCTTCATCATCTTTATAAAATTGTAATGTGGGTGTAGTTCAAAGCATACATATATAATAAATATTTTAATATAAGGCATGACTGTATGATTGATTAGTACTAAACAGTACGTTCAGCAGAATAGGTGTTTTATTAGAACCTCCTCCAATCTCTTTACACTTCGATATTAAGCTATGCTTATTAAAAGAAAAAATATCAAAAAAAAAAATTCAGTTTATTCTCTGAATTCCGATATACTGTGCGTTGAGTTGCGGAACTCAACGCAGCGTTTTATCGTGCCAAAGCGGTAATATTAATTTATAAAACAGCTGTACACGAACGGAGATTAAACGTTTATTCTTCGCGTTTAGATGATGTAAATGATAGCGCAGTACGGCAGTAGTAGTGCTTGATTGTATTATACAAGTTCGTTAAATTATAGGTTTAATTTCTATACAGGTTTAAAAACATTCAAAATCAGCTTCACGCTGTATCCCGCACACAGCAGGGTAGGCAGAGGAAACCTAGTGTTAAGACACTCACACACAAGTGGGAAACGCCCACTTTCTGAATAATTCTGTAGGCAATGCGTGTTGAGTGGCAGAACTCAACGCCGCGCTTAGCCTCGACATCAGGGCGAAGAAATGGAAATATAAATTTAGGTAAATTAATTAAAAATATAAATTAAGTAAAAATTTTATCTCCTCGAATGGCGATCGAACCCACAACTAGTCGGTTTTACAGTTACATTTCGTGCCGCTGCACGACGATTGACCTCACTCTTATATTTTTAGTTGAAATATTTAATGGTGTAGAGCTCCGCCATCTAATTTGTATTGTTTCTTAAGTTGTGAAAAAAAATAGTATATATAGGAATAACATATAAATATTATTATTTAATTGGTGTAAACGAAATTACAATAGTTTTCGCAAATAGCAAGAAGACCACAAGCGCCGTCTATAAATAATATTCAGTACCTCATATAAAAATAATGTTAAAATTTCCTGACAGATGGCGTTCCAAAATCGACTGGTTCGTTATTTTTCAAAATGTAACAATAGATGTCTATACTAGTTAAAAAAAGGTAAATTCAACACTGAAGTAGACCCCTCGTAGCGCAGGGGCACAAGCATGCTAATGTAAACACGACACTTATGGGTTCGACCCCAACTTGGGGGCAGTAAATGGAAAACGGAAGTGTCTTAATAAAGTAACTTAGTGTTTTAACACTCATGCACGTAAGTTGAGGTTTGAGGTCCCCTCTGCCTTCCATGCCTTTCATGAAATTAATTTTATTAGCATGAAGAGACAAAGATTAAGGCACTCCGTTCCCTATTTTCCATCCGAATGCTGGAGACATTGCCTGTTGAGTGCCGGAGCTCAACGCCGCGCTTTGCCTTGGTACTTGATCATTCCTCGAGTTGGTATAAAACCCACATCCTGTCGCGTTTACGCTTACAGTATGTGCCTCTACGCTACAATTGGCCTATAGTTATTATTAATATAAAATTGCAAATTGTTTTTTTTTTAAGTAATGGAGCTACCATTATTCAACAATATTTCTATATAGATTGCATACAACATTTGATTATGTATTAGTCAGATATTTAATCTATTTTAGTTTTCTAATAAATACAGTGTTTTATTTCAACATAACCCTATGTGTGGGATACAGCGTGAGGCTAATAAGGCGATTATTTTTTGAATGTCTCCGTTCTAACATTTAAAGTTGTGAAATTTTCACTTTATTAAATTGCGATAGTATATGTATAATAAATATAAATATTTTTTAAAATAGTATTTGAATTCATAATCATGAGGCTCGAGCCAACAGCAATACAATTATGTTAAAACTTGAGCATGAACAAACAGTGTAACGTAACATAACCGAACCCACAATTTTGCTATTAATCTTTGTATGGGAGAAAATCTTTCAGTAGTGCCAAACTGGATATTTTTTCATGAAATTAATTTTATTTAGCTTAATAATATATATTTAAAATTTTTGTTTGTCCAAAAATAACGAATTTTACATAGTAATTAGGTATATAAATGTCAATAATTTTGTGCTTTATTTTTTAATAATATCTTTACTTTGAAATAATTAAAATATTTTTTCATTTTGTTTTCAGTTTTTTTATTGAATATTTTTTGTTTTTTATAAAAAATGTATCTGTGAATATAAAGTGTTACATTCTTTTTATTGATTTCCGAATTGGCCATATAAAATTCACAAGACATTGTCCCCCAGTCAGTCCTTTTTCGAAGAAGTCAATAACACTGTTAAGATCCGTTCACATGATACCGTTATTTTGAACTAGTTATCTAAAGCTAAATAAGGGATGATCAGATGGACATCACCAAATTTGATTTTATAGCCTTATTATCGTATTCTAAAATATTTTTTTATATAGTTTAAACCTCTATTTTAAAACAAAACAAGAGACAATGCTTTTTTTCTACATTTTTGTCATTTGTAGATATTGCGTATTCAGTGGTTGAGGGAACGTGACATTTACGACTTTTTTAAATTATTATTAGCATGAAGAGACAAAGATTAAGGCACTCCGTTCCCTATTTTCCATCCGAATGCTGGAGACATTGCCTGTTGAGTGCCGGAGCTCAACGCCGCGCTTTGCCTTGGTACTTGATCATTCCTCGAGTTGGTATAAAACCCACATCCTGTCGCGTTTACGCTTACAGTATGTGCCTCTACGCTACAATTGGCCTATAGTTATTATTAATATAAAATTGCAAATTGTTTTTTTTTTAAGTAATGGAGCTACCATTATTCAACAATATTTCTATATAGATTGCATACAACATTTGATTATGTATTAGTCAGATATTTAATCTATTTTAGTTTTCTAATAAATACAGTGTTTTATTTCAACATAACCCCACATAATGTACGTTTTATATTTTATATACATAACAGTAAAGCGGTCGACGACCCAGTATTTGCGATTCCAAACCGATCGCCCTAAAATTTGCCTTTTTAAGAAAAGCGTGGTTGCGTCCTACACAAACATTTTATCCTTTGATTTGTTATTTAAAAAATACAAATAAATATTATTTTATATGGTTTTTGTTATCTATAAATTCATATACAAAAATTTATATGTATATATTTATTTATATAACGTCATGCATCTCAGTAAATAATATAGGAGTGGAAATAATAACCCCTAAGGATGGGCAAAAAAATATAGTTCAACGTTTTGCCGATTTCTGCATATTCATTTATTTTTAAATAACAAAGTGCCGAGGCACTTAGGTCTATTGCTTTTTCTTGTGAAAAGTTTTGTAGGTCGAGTTCATAACAAAATTGCATTTTGTTATGAACTCGACCATATCCCTTCCGTTGATTTTTTTTCACTGTACAATACGTTACGCTCGTAAATGTCATTCCCTTCATCTGGATACGTGGCACGTCACTGCTGTTTGCCTTTGTAGGAACTTCTTTTCATCACGTATCCTTTGTATTACGCACACAGCAGTGTAGGCAGAGGGAATCCATTAAAAAACTCTCCGTTCTCCATTTTCCGCCAAATTCAGGAGGCACTGCATGTTCAGTGGCGGAATAAAATATTTCATTTCCTCGATTGGAAATCGAACCCTTGAATCGGACAATCTTGTGGCGTGTATAGTCATATTTTGTGCTCCTGCACCACGACTAGCCTCTAGCTTCGGTTCACGCACCACACATTTGTGGAACAGCTTACGTGTGGTAATATTTCCAGGTGAGATGACATGGGTACCTTCAATAAAAGCACCTGACTCCAAACCGGTATCTCCTCTGATGTTGTACGGGATCGTCGTCTGTGGTAATCATCAGGTAACCCGCATTTGTCG
Source organism: Heliconius sapho (assembly GCA_018237945.1). Lineage (NCBI taxonomy): Eukaryota > Metazoa > Arthropoda > Insecta > Lepidoptera > Nymphalidae > Heliconius > Heliconius sapho. The sequence continues at coordinate 14,030 of DWAE01000234.1, forward strand.
TTGTCTTTTCTATGTAAAAAAAACAATAAAATATGAATTGCAAATCCGTCACGTTACTATAACCTAGTATTTTCACTCTAGTGATAAGAAAAAGCACGATGTTGAATTCCGCTACTCAATACTCAATCTCTCACATTAACCAAAGTGCGGGAACTGTTATATACAGATACAGGATATACAGGATGACGAAAAAAAATAAATTACAAATATTATTTCTTTTCTATGAAACGGAAGCTTTATATCACACAACTGCGTAGATTTACCACACGCCAATTATAGCAAATCAATTATCCACTACTTAAATGTATTTATAATAACATAAAATTTTATATATAAACAAAAAAAATGTCATTGAAATAGTTTTGAGCGAGCGTAATACAATTAGAACGGTGTCACCAAAAGCATACACCAAATACAGAGTACACGAAGTTTTAAAGTAAACACACCCTCCCTATATGGAATTGCGAATTGATTGACAAATGTACCTGGACACATAGTTGTATTAACTTTTACAAGGACAGCTCGAATGTTTCATACTAATTTTCACCCATCACTTCGTTTTCATAAACCAAGGCAAACGAGCGTACGGGTCGTCTGGTGGTTAGTGATCTCTACCGCCCAAGACTCCGTGTAACTCTAGAGGAGCTACAGGTGCGTTGCCTGTTGTTAAGATGAAGGTGAAGGTACCGACCCGGAAACACTGCGGAAGGTATGCTACTCCACAGTTGTGAGGCGTGTGGAAGGAAGTTTCTAGGGAACCGCACTGTAGTAGAGTGCCACGTATCCAGGTGGTAGGGATGATATTTATACCAAGTCAAAGAGTTCCCCAGAACATTCCCCATGATAAATGTAATAGAAAATGCACAGCAAGGAGACGTCTCTACGAAAAGCCAAAGTGTCAAGCTTTTCACAATTTATTGGGTCTCCGATAGTTTGAACGGCTCTATACTGTATGAGGTCAAATGGTTCAATCAGATACTCAGAGATGAAAATAGTACTTTATATGAGGCCAACCTGGCCTACAAGCGAAACGGTGTTTTAACGTGAAGCAGTCTCGTTTTGCCAATGACATGCAGTTTCTTTGAAGTCAATTTGTTCTTGTTTTCCAGATGATCGCGATACTAGCAGTCACTTGAAACATTAATACCCATATGATGTTTTAAAAGGAATGTTTTGAAAGGCGGGCGACACGACAAATGGAAGTTTTTTATGGTTAACTCGCAAATTTGTGTCTTTAGGGGGTTGAATTGAATCAAGTTCTTTTCACTCCATAAGAAAATATCCCCAAGAATGCCAAGAGATGCCTCATCAGAAGACATAAGTTCGGCACTGAGAAAGACTTGGGCGGCAGAAGTATACAGTATCCACTATGGTAGCATCTACATAGCAATATATGTTAGAATCCTCTAATATGTAATGTATCAACGCAAGTTAGGCCACTCAACATACATAAAGATTGGGAAGAAACAGGAGAGTGGGGAGTTCACTACGTTTTCACTTTCTACCCTGCTATATACGGAATACTGCCTAAAACTATATTCATACTTTTATGATTTTAAAAAATTATCCAATTTGGCTTATTAATTATCCTAGTTTTTATTATATGTTAAAATAAAAATTACTACATTAAACAATTTATATCATCTTGCAAGTCGTTAATATAAATTAATCTCATCCAACTAATACAAACTAATTAAAAAGATAAAGCAATCTTATAAAGTTGCACAAGTGGGCGCAACTTTCCACGTTGGTGCGAGCAAGAACAACACATCACTGTTTTCACAAACAAAATTATCTTTAAAGTTGGCAAATTAAAACTTTAAATAAGCATTTATAAAAATAACTATAGCAGTTATTTTTTTAACAGTTTCACGCTGTATTCCATATAGAGCAGGGTGGAGGATAACCCAGTGTCAAGATATTCCGTTTTCTGCTATTATTTTTTTAACTTCACTCATTTCTTCAATTTTCCTTTGGCTTTGAATAGTAAGTAAATGATAAAGACACTAAAATAAATCTGCATACATGCATCTTTATTATAGGTTTATCAAAATTTCGCTGTCCGAAAGCGGACTACTTGACAAATTCTTACAGTGAAATCACAAAATATTGTATGCCTTTTTTAATCATCAATAATATCGTATTCACCTTCCAAAACGATAGCAATTCCCAAAAGACCAATACACACAATTAGTCATACAACACATTCTTTCCACCGCTCAGTTCACAAGCTAGATTCCCAACATATAAAGATCTGAGCTCACTTTCATTCACCGAGAGGAAACCCGCGCTGGTAGACACCACGTGCATCTCCTTACAGGCACTGTAGGTCCATAATTTTGGAGGCTATCCATACATACAATTACAATGACATATTTAGAGCCTACGCTACGTAAACCTTAACCGGTGTATGCTTAAGATATTTTTTAAAGGCCTGATATATTCTTTTTTGGTTGCAGCCCCTTAAGGCGGTCCCGCTACGTTACGTAATGCTCGCAAAAGGCGAGGTTTCTTATCCAAGTTTTTTAGCGTCAGTATGGTAATGATGGGTGCCATATTTGTTGGTTTTATAGTGTGTGTACGTTAATAGTACTGGTCTTTTGGTTTGATGGTCTAGTAGATGGTGGTTGGGGGTGTTGGTGGGTCGAGGGTTCGAAGATTGGAGCTGGGTAAATATTTGTGTTTATTGGTTTATTGTATATATGGAAGTATGTGTAATGACACTTATAAATATAAAAGAGGGAACCTAGTGTTAAGATTCACTGTTTAAAAATTCCGTACCAATTATCTAGATATTGTTACAAGAAACAGAAAATAAAAATAATTAATTTATTTTAAATTCAAACGCCACGCTGGCGTGCGTTTGCGCCTCGACAGCCTCGTGAATTTTTTCTCGAATTTGACAATGCTGTTGGCTCTATCGGCTTTTACAGTAACACAGGGTGAGTAGAGAAGAGGTTATTCTGTTTGAAAAAACTTGCAAACTCTACTTGGCGATAGCCTTATGAGATCAAATATTAGTTATATATACATTTTTTGTGTAACAACAAAAATATTCTATAAAATAAAATAATATAGCACGCACCACCACCGCCATATTCACTGTTAATTGATATTTTATTAAACAAGAGTATTGTACGGTGTTTATTTTATTTGTCAGCTTCACTTGGTATACTCTGATGTGTGTAGGCATGTATCAGGGTAGGCAGAGGGAATCTAAAGTTAAGATACTCCGTTTTCCATTTTTCGTCGAATTCCGAAGGAAACGGGTGGATGAATTGAGGCACTTACAACCATATCGTAAGCACCATACAGTCACACGTTTGTAGCCCTGCGCCACGACTGCTTCAATTATTAAAAGATTTTTACTTCATAAAGATGAGGACTAGCGCGAGTTAGGCTCGCCCACCGAGGGTTCCGTACTAAACTTCTCTTGACTCGAGTTCTTTCTGAAATTCATGTTCAGCTCAGCCAGAGCCCTTTCAGCTGATATTTGACTTAAACTAGCGGCTTGAATATCAAAATTTTGCTCTCCTTTTATGGATATTTATTTTATAAGATTTAACCACAAGTTTATAGTTATCTGATTTTTTCCTAAACTTGTTGTAGATGGCAGCTAGCCAAGTTTTATAATTCGAGGTCAATCAGAAGTAACCTGTGAAATTTGATTATAGCGATATCTTTTTTGAGCCATATGTTTTTTGAGTTTTTCGGGAAATCATGGGGCCGTATATCTGAGTATATGATTTGAGTTTTAAATCGATATCTCTAAAAGATAAAGAAAATAATTTATTTGCCCTAATGGAAATAGAGCCCACAACTGTCGCGTTTACTATGAGACACTGCTGCTTACTTACTTCTATTTACCCAAACGAAGTTACCGGTCAAACTCAGTTTTATTATATAGATTCTCTAACATAAAACGAGGTCGCGATGCGTTTCAAATGTCAAATGGATTTTGACGTTTCGCACTTCCGCTAAAACGACGTTTGTTATGCAATTGGCGTGAAAGTAACTGTGCACGTCCTTCCTGTGACACCGACGCCGGAAATGAAAATAAATAAATGGCGTTCAAATCGTATGTCAAAAATTAAATCTGGCCACGTAACCGACACACGGGGTCAGAATATGTTGTGTGATTGACATTGAAATTATTAATATAATATAACAATATATGTATATAATAAAGTTGCTTTTGCACGTGACTCTTAGTGAGAAAATATTTTCACGCTACAAAATGATTTCAGATCAGCTTCATGCTATATCCCGCACACAGCAGAGTAGACAGAGGGAACCTAGTGTTAAGACACTCCGTTCCTCACTTTCTGTCGAATTCTGGA